>JAHLKD010000138.1:0-92917 GCA_025526935.1 Cladochytrium replicatum
TCGGGTCCTTCTCTCGTTCATTGCAGTCTCTTCAAGATCTTTTGTCATGTTCAACAGTCGTTCTGACTGTTTGAGGACCTGTTTTGTCCTTTCACGGTCCTCATCTGCTCGTTTGATGGTCGCTTGGAACTCGTCAACCTTTGCAGTGACGGGCATTCCTCTGTAAATGCCGTACTTGTGTCCCTGCCGCCTGTAAAAGTCCAGAAATGTTGTTTCCTTCTGAAAGGAAGAGCTTTTCAAGCACTCCATACGATAGGTGTTTGCTGCTGTTATGAACTCCGTTCGTCCACTGCATTCATCGTGAATTTCGTTCAGGGCTTGACGAACTAGCTTGCTGTCAGAGTTAAGTCGGTCGATCAACCCTTGAAGGACAAATCTTGGGCCGCATTCATCACGATTTGTTTGACAGTTGCTGATGAAGTCCTCCGAGTCGTAGCTGTGGCCGCTCGCTTTGAATTTTCGATACCAAAGTCGTATGTCTGAAGCAGGACAGAGTCCGTCGATGAGCAAATAGTCAGCATCCCCTTTAGTACCACGTCGCGCCGGTTTCTTTGAAGGAGCTGTCGATTTGACATCTGTCGATTTGACATCAAGGCCAACTTCTGCTTCTTCCACTTCAGAACCCGATGCCAGAGATGTTTCAGGTGCAGTCACAGGTTCTGCACTTGATTCTCTTTCAGATGATGGTCTGGATTGTTTTAACGCTCGCTTCTTTGTAGTTCGAGGCATGGTGTTTGTACTCTTTGTCGCGGGAAGATACTGGCCCGGTGTTCTTAGCCGGAATGTTACAGGAATGTATGCTATAATACTTCCCTGACACTATAGTTTTCTACCCGATCTGAAAATAATAATAAGCTAGGGAAGAAACTGGCTAGTAACATTGATAGAGAGGATTCTGTCCGGGTGGACAGAATCTTATTGCTAGTAAAATTGATAGAGAGGTTAGCTGTACTTGATAGAGATCACTGAAGTACCGTCAATGAGTTGAGAAAGTGTCCGGGTGGACAGAGTCTTATTGCTAGTAACATTAATAGAGAGGTTAGCTGTACCTGATAGAAATTACTGAAGTACCGTCAATGAGTTGAGAAAGTGTCCGGGGGGACAGAATCCTATTCTACCCAGACAGACACAGTGACACTCAGTCTCCCAGATTTCTGTCCACCCGGACACTTTCTCAACTCATTGACGGTACTTCAGTAATCTCTATCAGGTACAGCTAACCTCTCTACAAATACTACTAGCAATAGGATTCTGTCCACCCGGACACTTTCTCAACTCATTGACGGTACTTCAGTGATCTCTACCCAATACAACTAACCTCTCTATCAATGTTACTAGCAATAGGATTCTGTCCACCCGGACACTTTCTCAACTCATTGACGGTACTTCAGTGATCTCTATCAAGTACAGCTAACCTCTCTAATATGTTACTAGCAATAAGATTCTGTCCACCCGGACACTTTCTCAACTCATTGACGGTACTTCACTGATACTTCACTGATCTCGATCAAGTACAACCAACCTCTCTACAAATACTACTTGTAATAGGATTCTGTCCAGGCGCTCGCTTTCTCAACTCCTGGACGGTACTTCAACAGATGAACAGTCTAAACAACAATTTATATTTAAAAGAGTGGGTTATCATCAGTTGCTTCCAACTCTAATACCACATCAAAATCCTCGCCAAAATTATGCACCTTTACAAAATCCTCACTAACATCACTTTTTGAATCTAGGGAATCATTTTTGAACGGTTCTTCAGCACTCAATTGATGCAACCAGTCATGACGGCACATCAACGCATTTATTGTTCTTGGAGCAAGGCGGTTGCGAGTTGCAGGTACCAAATCAACCCCAGCTGAAAACTTTCGTTCGACTGGAGCGCTTGTTGCTGGTATTCCTAAATAGTCCATTGCCATCTGGCTTAGGGCTGGAAAGTTCACACTTCCAACGGTCTTCCACCAGTCCATAATATTGATTGGCTTCCCATCAGAATCAATACCGCGGAGTACCTGATCGCCAAGATAGCGATCCAGCTCATCTTTTTCCTCAGGAATCTCTTCTTGCCAGATGAAAACGGATCTAATGGCTCTCAAGCGTTCAGCGTCCGTTTTTTTCTGTCTATCACCGGAAGCTCCGCTCGAATCGTGTCGACGTTCTGGCGTGTTTCCAAAAACATCGGCACCACTGTTCTTGAATTTCCGTGACTTATACGATTCCTCCCAGACTTTCCGCACTAGGGTGACCTGATCCCTTCCTACATCTTTCTCCCAAGCCTTTGAAAATCGATAATATTGATCCTTAAAACGAGGATCGAGTACCGTAGCAACTGCTAAACACGGGCTCTTAGCGATTGAGTAATATATTCTCAGCTTATCTAGTGCATTTCGAAATGCTTTGGTGAAAGTTTCATCTAATTCTGCATCCTCTAGGTCCTCCAGTTGATCGATAAGATCGTTGTAAAATGGAATAACAAGCGGAAGTGTTGGATATCTATACCCCTCGATTGCCTTTGATATAACCTCGAAAACACTCAAACCATCCCGGATCTCCTGTAGGACCTCCCATTGCTTTGGATTTATTGACCAATCTTTCAAAGAATCTTCAATCCAGCATATTTTGTCCATTGCCTCTCGTAGCTGTAAGGCTCGTTTGACCATATAGAACGTGCTATTCCAGCGAGTTGTCACATCGATAATTGGTAATAGAGGAACCAGTTTCACAAATCGGCACGAATCAATAAATGAGCTTCGTCGTTTTGGGGAAGACCGGATTCCTCTGACTAGCCGTCGAAGAAGGTTTATGACATTAACGCCGGAGTTATCGTCATTTGCGACTGTGTCCCCTGCGGGCGCAAATGTATCGATAAAATCCTTTGCTGCAAGATTGATAATGTGTGCCATACACCGCATGTGTTGAGTTTCTGCAGACCACGCAATATCCCTATCTTCCAAGAGCGTCTCCAGCTTAGCACTCATGGTAAAGTTGTTTGGACCGTTGTCGGTTGTAATGCACAATAAGCATTCACCCGATAGCATGCCAAATTCATCCAGACACTTGACAAGCTGACTAGTCATGGCGACGCCTTCATGCTTTCCAACCATCGGAATCATCTGCAGCAGCAAGTCCTGCGGCTCTGCTCCCATTCTTTCGTGATGAAGTGGGCAGTAATTCCAAGAAACGAAATCTGGTTCTTCGATGTCCAACAGTCAGCTGTTATTGATACTTTTGAAGGCGAACCAACAATCAGACCTTTAATGAGCTCCTTCTGCCTATCGTAAAGATCCATCTCCTTTTGCTTCACTGCTTTTGCCGTCTTTGGTGTATAGTTTGGCTGAAAAGTCTTCAGCATGCTGACAAAGCACTCGTTCTCCACAACAGTAAAAGCCTGATTGTCTGCAGCAATCCAGTCCAAAATCGACCGCCACGCTACGTCTGGATTGAACACAAAGTTTTGCTCCTTCTCCTGCGAGCCGAAATTCAATGTCTGTTGTCCCTTGGGGACGATGTCCAACAGTCCAAGCGACCTGGCAATACTTCCATTGTGGTTTTTCAGATGCCGGAGGAAGTTTTTTGTTGATCCCGTCTTATCGACCTTCTGGCTCCACTTGCATTTCGCAACCAAACATGTTCTCAGACCATTATCAACCTTATAGTAATCCTTCGCTATGCCGCCTCGACTACCTCTACAGTCCGACATGCTATCAACATCTGCGTCTGATGAAAGCATTGATGGTTGAACTGATCCAGCTGCAGGCTCCTGTCGCACTGAAGAGTCAGCAAAACTAACGTCGGCAGGAAGCTCTGGTGCATGCCGGGAAGCCGGGCCCAACTCGCTGGAGTCATTGGAAGAAGATGTGGAGCTCGGCTCTCGAGCGCTGTTGTTGCCACCGTGTCCTGATACACGTCTGCGTTTGTCCTGCCTGATGTTCCCCTCGCTGGACGCCTCTGAAATTTGGGGGGCTGGCAGACTTCGCTTCCGTGTGTCAAGCGGATGACTGTCCACCAGTCTTTGGCTTGCGTCGGACGCTGCCTTACGCATTGGTTTAACAAAGGCGGCGTCCATTTTTGCTGTGGTGTGGCTGGAACGTTACCGACTCTAATGTCCAGGTGCACAGAAAGCACAGCTCTCGAGGTCTGTCGTGGTAGAAATTGTTTGTTACAGAACTTCTGTTGTGACTTCTTGGAAAGTGTCAAGGTGGACAGAATCGTATTGCTAGTAACATTGATAGAGGTTAGTTGTACTGGGTAGAGACAACTGAAGTACGTCAATGAGTTGAGAAAGTGTCCGGGTGGACAGAATCCTATTGCTAGTAACATTGATAGAGAGGTTAGCTGTATTGGGTAGAGATAACTGAAGTACGTCAATGCGTTGAGAAAGTGTCCGGGTGGACAGAATCTTATTGCTAGTAACATTGATAGAGGTTAGTTGTACTTGATAGAGATCACTCAAGTACCGTCAATGAGTTAAGAAAGTGTCCGGGTGGACAGAATCTTATTGCTAGTAACATTGATAGAGAGGTTAGCTGTACTTGATAGAGATCACTGAAGTACCGTCAATGAGTTGAGAAAGTGTCCGGGTGGACAGAATCTTATTGCTAGTAACATTGATAGAGATGTTAGTTGTACTTGATAGAGATCACTCAAGTACCGTCAATGAGTTAAGAAAGTGTCCGGGTGGACAGAATCTTATTGCTAGTAACATTGATAGAGATGTTAGTTGTACTTGATAGAGATCACTCAAGTACCGTCAATGAGTTAAGAAAGTGTCCGGGTGGACAGAATCTTATTGCTAGTAACATTGATAGAGATGTTAGTTGTACTTGATAGAGATCACTCAAGTACCGTCAATGAGTTAAGAAAGTGTCCGGGTGGACAGAATCCTATTGCTAGTAACATTGATAGAGAGGTTAGTTGTATTGGGTAGAGATAACTGAAGTACGTCAATGAGTTGAGAAAGTGTCCGGGTGGACAGAAAATACATGCCTCGATGTCTGTTGTGATGCAAAATTGTTTGATACATACAAAACTTATATTGCGTCTTCTTGGAAAGTGTCCGCGTGGACAGAAAGAACAATAGCTTTGTTTTAGATTCTCTATCACATCGGGTTTTACTCGGGTCTGACTTTTGACCCGAGAAGGGTTTTCCTACTGGACCCGATACCCGACCCGGATCCGACCTGAAAATTTTCCATGAAAACCCGGCACTCGGGTCAGGTACATTTAGTCAATGGATCCGGACCTGACCCGAAAGACCCTAAAACCAGCCGATCCTTACTCAGGATCGACCCTACTCAATCACGTTCCAACGGAGTATACCTTATTCCAACTGCCAATCCACCACAGTACTCAACAAACTGGATCTTCTGATCAGTGGATCTGCAATGGTGAGATTTGGATGTGCTTACTGACATTTTGACATGAATTTCTTGAAACCAAGGCTGAGAAGTGAAGGAGAATGTCCTATCATCGACAGCTATGGTATCCAAGAAAGGAAGCAGGTTGGTTGAGATATTACGAGAGCATAACTTTCTTTACTGATTTTGTGGGGATTGTGTATTTCAGCCCAGTTGAGATATGTTTGAACAAGTGCGTGGAGCATGTTTAGGCGGGAAGCTTTTAACGAATCAATTAACGCATTGACCTCCAAGTGCCACTAAAATAACAACAGAGAACAACCCAAACAAAGATATGGACCCCATCCAAGGGAACCACAGCAGACAACAAGATCGGGTAACCAGAAGATAACAAAGAACAATCATCTGACCAAATCATCGAATGGTCCACACCAAAAAAGATCAAGATCATAAAAGAAACCAAAATTTGTGAAGACGAACCATGGGATAATAGAAAAGCCAATGTAAACCAACACACTCAACATGGCAGGATTAAGTTATCTTGACGGAACATCTTTCAGGTATGACTAAGGGTGGTTGGCTAGTACTTGACTTGGAAGAACTTCATTGGACAGTTTGGAGGGTCAGGATGGATCATGGAGCATGGGATCCTGTTGGGAGGAGTATTCTAGAAGGAAGAAATTAAGGGAGAGCGGGTTCAAATGATCAGACGTCGTTTGCAGTTAGTTTGCTTCCTCCTGCGTCATACGCAAATCCAAAGAAGGAAACAATCAATACCAAAAATCGGAGTAAAGAGGATCCACAAGCAAACAGATTGAAAATAATCAAAATATATTAAAGCAATTGACTTCCTCCCACGTTCAGAACTTTGGAAGGAAACAAAAACCAATAACATTGGGTGATGAAATCGAAGCATCAGAAAGGTGACAGGTGGATTCAAAAATTTAAAGAAATGTCATCAGGTTTTTACAAACTTGAATTTGGTTTGTAGCCAAAAGATTGATCGTACCTGTCAAATTATTTGGAGAAGTTTAAGAACCTCATCCAGGTATATGAATATTGCAGAACATTTCTCCATTATATCTCCCACAAAAGAAAGTGATTCTATCAGAAGAGGAGATCGAGTTGTGGAGGTTGATTGATACCAGTCAAGTACCAGAATGGTGAAAACAGGGGTGAACCAACATGCATTGATTGGCTGTTAAATAGTCAAGAGAGATTGTGTTTTTTTGGCTCTTCCACAAAAAATGAAAGAATAATTTGTGTATTTAATCTAAGTTGCTCCACTTGGACATCTGCACCTACACCCAAGAGCACAGGAAATCTCTATCATGCTTAACAATATGTGTGATGATATTAGTAGCTGGGTAAATGCACCTCGCAAGATTGAGATACATATCTCATCCAAATTGTAAGAGAAGACACTAGGTAGGATGAAGAGGGTAATTTCTTGTTGACTCCCCACAGGGCCAGAGCTTGATTGGTCAAACCCGGATGGGCAATTCATGGAGACTGTTTGAGGATTTGTTACTAAATACACTATTTTACGCATGCTTTTTGGGTTCCGTTGTAGTTTGCCGGCTCTTTCATTGCCACCGGCTTGGACATAAGGGCTGACCAATCATCGTGCATAGAGCACCAGCCTCCGGCCGTGGCTCAATCTTCACCAGCCGCATAGGCATACGCCACGCAAGTTCCAATATTCCAATTTAAATTTAAAATCTAAATTTGCTCAGTGAAAACCAAAATTCTCCCCTCCTGCTTTCGTTCCAATGGCCTCCGCCGTCCACAAGCCAAAGCGTCCGCCGCTGCTGGCTCTGACCACCTCAAGGGATGTGCCACCTCCTGCATACCCGGCCCCGACTCCCTCGAACATCATGGCTCCGCGATTCGTTCCCGCAGGTACTAATCCAGTGGCGCCTCACCGTCGGAGTTTTCCCCCTCAGCAACCGCCATCCCCCTCGCCGCTCTCCCCAAAGATTGACCAACTCATGAGCAAACTGGACGTCCAAATTAACTTGGACGGCCTGATCGTCGAATCCCCCTTGCCATCACAGACACCCTCCCCTTCAACACCCATGGCTTCGCAAGTTTACCCGTTTGCTGTTCCGCCACGGCCAACACCTCTGCGGAATGAATCGGCTATTTCACTCACCACTGTCAGTGCCGACTCTTCGCCGGGACCATTGACCGCCACCGAACTCACAATCGCAAATGAATCCAACCGTGAACCCAGCGCGTCCATTCCCGTACCAATCCCTCGTCTGAGCGATGAGGGATCAAAAGGAAATCCTACGCGACGCGACACAAATCACTCAGGGGGTCAGTTTTCCCCAATGCCGTCGAGTGTCGGTGGGATCCCCATTGCACCTCGAAGGTCCTCGATTTCTTCTAGCGCTCCATCTCACCTCTCTTCCTCTGTGTCTACTGTGGTAGAAACAAAAGAATCAAATGGGAAACGCTCACCGCCCGGATTGCATATTTCCGCATCCCAGCCTGACTTCCACCCTACCCATCTCCACGAACGACGACTGAAGGGAAGCCACAGGCGAATGTCGAACCATCAAGAAATGGCAAAAAATGCAGTGAACCTGCGGGAAATCGCAAAGAAGATTGGTACGATCCGACTTTCGCCGAACCCATATTGTGATTCTCATCGTCGATTTTTGACTTCCAGGACGTGCACACCTTGTGTGGGAAGCACCGCCTAGGACGGTATTGATTGTCACCAAGTTCTGGGACGTAGATTTGATCCGAAAGACACACTTTGTCACTCGGTGGCTAATTGATTGTGGAATGACTGTGTAAGTAGATTGAAAAACTCGATTGGTCAGTCCCGACTTACACGTTGATTTTGACCAGTCTTGTTGAGGACCGTTTGAAGGAACATCCAGCGTTCGATTACACATCTCTGGTATCAACGGATTCGGAAGATTCGGCGGATTCTCCGACTGCTACATACACAATTACCCTCGCTGACCTCGAGCGTGCAGCCTCTCCCGCTGGCTCGGACATGGCTTTCAGTACACCCCCTGAGACCCCCACAACGGCAATCTTCATGCACACCGAGCACCACCACTTCCAACACCAGTTATCGAGGAGTCTTGAGCCCGACTCTGCTTCGACGGCAACCTCGGCAACATTCAACTCACACCGAGTTAACAGTAACGTGTCGAGTGATGCAAGCAGCAACGGTAGCCAACTTCGTTTCTGGGACACTGCATATTGTTCGACACAAGAAGCGGCTGAAGAGATTGATTTCATCATCACATTGGGTGGTGATGGAACCGTACTTTTCGCCGCATGGCTATTCCAACAAAAGGTTCCTCCGATCATCCCCTTCCATCTTGGATCGCTCGGTTTCCTCACCGTGTTTGAGTTCACCAAGTTCCGAAGC
Source organism: Cladochytrium replicatum (assembly GCA_025526935.1). NCBI lineage: Eukaryota > Fungi > Chytridiomycota > Chytridiomycetes > Cladochytriales > Cladochytriaceae > Cladochytrium > Cladochytrium replicatum. The sequence continues at coordinate 8,755 of JAHLKD010000138.1, forward strand.
AGCATTACCAGAATCTTGCAGGACAACCATAAGGGCATGCGAATGAACTTCCGCCTTCGATTCGCGTGCACTGTCTATCGTCGCAATGACGGTCGTAGCTCCCGGGCCGGCGGTCTTATCGCAGGAACCGAGAGCTCGAACAACTCCGAAGACGATGCGCAGCGACAGAACGACCACGGCCGAACGTACCACATCCTCAACGACCTCGTTGTCGACCGTGGACCGTCGCCGTACGTCTCGCAGCTCGAGCTGTACGGAAATGACAAGCACCTCACGACCGTCCAAGCCGATGGTCTGGCGGTTTCAACGCCAACGGGCTCGACGGCGTACTCCCTCTCCGCTGGTGGTGCTGTCGTCCATCCCGACGTATCTGCGATCCTGGTCACCCCGATCTGCCCGCACACGCTCTCCTTCCGACCCATGATCCTTCCCGACACGATGGATTTGCGCATCATGGTGCCGCCAGATTCCCGCGCAACCGCGTGGGCGTCTTTTGACGGTCGTCACAGGGTGCAGCTTCAGCCTGGGGACTGCATTCAAGTGCTTGCGTCTCGGTACCCGGTTCCGACGGTTTGCTCGGGCGAAGACCAGAGCGCGGACTGGTTCGAGAGCTTGGAGAGATGTCTTGGGTGGAACAAGCGAGAGAGGCAGAAGGCTCTGGAACCTGCAACTGAGGAGAGCGTGATGAGGGGATTGAGGGACGATGAATGGTGAAGATGGATAAGGTGTAGGTTGCTGTCTACATGATCTATTGTTGTTGCTTATTTTGGCTGGCGCATTGTATCGGATTTTTTCATCCCTTTCTTTTTGGTTTGCCGGCTTCTGTAAAATTGACAGGATACTGCTGAACGGATTTCATTTTGGTTCTGCCAATTTGTTGGACTGCCTTTTAGCCAAATTTTTGGTCTTCCATTCGGTTTTTTGGCTGTGTTGTTTATTGAACTGTTCGCGCACACACGTTTGTTTTTCTCGACTACTCTACTTCATCCCACCTTCTTGAATGCTTGACGCTACCAAAGAAATTCCCTGTTTGATGTTGTAAATGTCCTGTGATAACTTTTGGATAGCACTGTCTGGAAGCGCATTAATTGTTCCAATGCTAAATCGACCTTCCAGTTCGAATAACAATGGCAGCACTTCCACACTTCATTTTTGACAACGCATTTGTGGGATCCTTGACCACTCAGACTTCCCACTCAGACAGACGACCTTAAAGTCGCTCGCAGCTCGATGGAAAAGCGAGAGTGGAACGGGTCAGGGGAGCCAAACAAGGGATGGCAGTAGTGGGTTTTGGAAAAGAAGGATTGGATGGAAGATCTTCAAGTGAGCAGCATCCAAAGTGCTAGAGTTTTCCCCAACGTAAAATCCTGCACATTCCATCACGTTCCCTTGACGCTTGTCTGAAATAGCGAATAAACTAAACAAATCGAGGTCTGTTTTTTTGAACTTCATAATATATATTTATTTTCCAACCAATATATATCACCAGCTGGTGCAAAATCCAAATACAAGTGTTTAAAAAAATCACGTAAATTGGCAGCACATGGGGAGCCGTACGAGCCGCAGGAAAAGCAAAATGTTTCATAACACGATGGCATATCCAAATCAACAAAAGCAGACAAGATAGAATCAGGAGAAGGAGACAAAACTAGGTCATAACCAAGACAGTTTGACCAATGCAGTTAAGTGCACGAAGAACCCACTGAAAAAGCAGGCGAAGGATAAAAAGGCCGTGGTGACAGCATATTAATTGCAATGTCAAGAGGTATGCGGGGATTTCAAATTGCAGATAAGGGCAAACGAAACTGCAATTGGTCCATTATGCGCACCAGCAAAAGACTGAAAATGCAACATCAACAGATGAAGTGGGGGCACAGCAGGCATAGGGGCAATGAGATCATTGTGACAAGCTGAAACATAAGGAGATGACCTTAACCAACTGGAGGTGATCGATAGAATTGCAACGCAGCAGCTAGCAACAGAGGGCTGGAATCACTAGACCAGCAAGCAAACATACGTGCCTGACAGTACTTCAGCCAAAACTCAAATGTGGGAATTTGCGCAAACAGCAACAAGCCAACACGTGAAGTGGTATGGGCATGTGAAACAGACTACACAGCGCATGATAACAAAAATGCTAGAGCAATTGAAGCTGAGCAGCAGAAGGTCGAATAAGTCCTAAACCAAGCTGAAGTGAAGGTCAAATAAAAGACAGAAACACCAACCTGGCAAACATGAGGAGCACACCCACTAAAGTATGAGACATAAGGTGCACAAAGATGGAATAAGGCACGAGCTTTATCTCAGCAATAATCAATAGTTGCAGCAAGATCAAACCCAGCAATAGTAAAATAGTGACCAAGGTGCCAAAATGAAACTTTGACAACTAGGGCAGAGCCATGAATAAGGATCGGCGGGTTTTCAGGTCTTTTGGGTCAGGTCTGGGTCCATTGACCAAATGTACCTGACCCGATTGCCGGGTTTTCATGAAAAATTTTCGGGTCAGATCCGGGTCAGGTATCGGTTCCAGTAGCAAAACCCTACTCGGGTCAAGATTCACACCCTTGTAAAACCATATGTGATAAGGAAGCTAAAACGAAGCTATTGTTCGATCTGTCCACGCAGACACTTTGCAAGATGACACAATATAAGTTTAGTATGATCAAACAATTTGCATCACAACAGACCTCGAGGCATGTATTTTCTGTCCACCAGGACACTTTCTCGACTGATTGACGGTACTTCAGTGATCTCTATCAATTACAACTAACATCTCTATCAATGTTACTAGCAATATGATTCTGTCCACCCGGACACTTTCTCAACTCATTGACGGTAGTTCAGTGATCTATCAAGTACAACTAACCTCTCTATCAATGTTACTAGCAATACGATTCTGTAACACATTATTAGCTTCTGTGTATCCTTGGAGGGCCTAACAATTATTTTGGTCAATAAGGTTTTTCTCTTGGGCTTGAGATTTTTTTTGCTATTGCTTGATCTATGTTTTCCTTGAGACGGTGGAACGAACCAAACACTCACACACCATAGGTACAAAAAGGAGACAGTGGAACAACCCAAACACTCACACACCATAGGTACAAAAAGGAGACAGTGGAACAAACCAAACACTCACACACAACAATCTTCCTGGTTAGGCAATCCCAGCCTTGATTTGTATTAGCCACAGAGTGCTTGTGTGCAACAAGGGACTTTTGCTTCTTCATCACACCATATTCAACTGGGCCAAGAGACAGAAACTGGGGCTGTTGTGCTAGCTACAACACAGCTAAAACGCCCTACTACTGCTAGGGAAATATCTTGGTGTTTAACAGGTGGTGGTTTCATCCAGGATCGAACTGGAGACCTCCTGTGTTTTCATTGGAGCGTTGCTGGATTTTTAGCCAGTGTTGGATCTGGCCAGATTGCTGTCCGAAATGCACTTGTCAATTTGCTAAACCGCGCGCGTGAAGAAGGACGTGCTGAATTGGCTATATTGGTCGAGCAGCTTGACATGCACTCGCGATGCAGAGCGGATAACTTGGTTCTGGCGATGGAGGAGCGTGATCCATGGATGTTCCCGATGTTGAGGACGATGGAGAGAAGCTTTGGACTGATCCCAGACCCAGACCAATTATGGATGACAATTTATCGAATCATGATGTAATTGGCGAAAACTTGGCGGGCAGCAGGAACTGGCAAGTGCTTGTTGAGAGCTTGGCGTTGCACACGAGAATGCAGCGGAAGCACAGAGCAAGGCAGCCAGCGCTGCAGCAGAGCTAGAGACGGCTTGATCAGCAGAGGCAAAGCGAGTTTCAGCTCTGGATGACTTGGAGAAGCAGTTGAAGTTGTCCCAAGAGCTTGCCAGCCAACTCCGCATCGGGGCCAAATGCTAGAGGCGGAACTGGCCTCAGTGAAGGCTGCTGGAGCTAGTATTCGCGCTCGTTTAGATTGTGCCAGCATAGCCTGACTGAGCGCATGTGGGAGCGAAGTCTCTCCACAAAACAAAAGTGGACCTCCAAAGTTGGCAGATCGATTTGGAATCAAAGTTAACACTCTCACAGAAGCAGATTAGCACTCTCTGTGATCGTGCCGGAATTGATCTTTTTAATCCACCAGAAGTTCCAGATGCATTCCTGAAAGTGTTGCTTTCTGATGGAAGATTCAATGCCAAGAGTATTGGTCAAACTGACCTTGATGGTTGTATGCAAATTTCATAAGGCTTTCTCTTATCCTGGAAATGATTTGGGAGAGTTCAAGGAATTTCCTTTTAATATAGAATTCACAGGAAAATTACCAGTACAGCCCCTCCCGATTGCTCCATCACATATGCCACAGGGTCCAAGAATGCTCCAGCTCACTTAGAAAAATGCTCAATTTTTCATACAAAGGACATGTATGGAAGATAATGATGAAATATGCTGACGATCAGAACCTGTCACAAACAACTGCATTCAAGCATGTTGATGTGGTTATCTATTGGTTACAATGAACTGTTCAGTTTGGATCAAAAAGACAGGAGACCTCACCAGACCAAGTCAAGAATTTATTGCCACCGCGAACAGTTGCCAAACTTTGGATGTTCTGGGGTCTAGCCAGTTTATCGGGAAGACAGACTAACAAATTTATCCGATATAATTATTGAGGCTGTCAAGCTTTATCATGCAACGTGTCCAAAGAAGAAAGTGTCTCACGGGGTCTCAGATGGCATAGCAGAGGATCTATGGAGGCAAGCTGATAGAGGGACTCAGCTTGTCAATGTTCCTGATTAAGGATCGGCGGGTTTTAGGGTCTTTCGGGTCGGGTCCGGGTCCATTGACTAAATGTACCCGACCCGAGTGCCGGGTTTTCATGGAAAATTTTCGGGTCGGATCGTATAAGTCACGGAAAATCAAGAACAGTGGTGCCGATGTTTTTGGAAACACGCCAGAACGTCGACACGATTCGAGCGGAGCTTCCGGTGATAGACAGAAAAAAACGGACGCTGAACGCTTGAGAGCCATTAGATCCGTTTTCATCTGGCAAGAAGAGATTCCTGAGGAAAAAGATGAGCTGGATCGCTATCTTGGCGATCAGGTACTCCGCGGTATTGATTCTGATGGGAAGCCAATCAATATTATGGACTGGTGGAAGACCGTTGGAAGTGTGAACTTTCCAGCCCTAAGCCAGATGGCAATGGACTATTTAGGAATACCAGCAACAAGCGCTCCAGTCGAACGAAAGTTTTCAGCTGGGGTTGATTTGGTACCTGCAACTCGCAACCGCCTTGCTCCAAGAACAATAAATGCGTTGATGTGCCGTCATGACTGGTTGCATCAATTGAGTGCTGAAGAACCGTTCAAAAATGATTCCCTAGATTCAAAAAGTGATGTTAGTGAGGATTTTGTAAAGGTGCATAATTTTGGCGAGGATTTTGATGTGGTATTAGAGTTGGAAGCAACTGATGATAACCCACTCTTTTAAATATAAATTGTTGTTTAGACTGTTCATCTGTTGAAGTACCGTCCAGGAGTTGAGAAAGCGACCGCCTGGACAGAATCCTATTACAAGTAGTATTTGTAGAGAGGTTGGTTGTACTTGATCGAGATCAGTGAAGTATCAGTGAAGTACCGTCAATGAGTTGAGAAAGTGTCCGGGTGGACAGAATCTTATTGCTAGTAACATATTAGAGAGGTTAGCTGTACTTGATAGAGATCACTGAAGTACCGTCAATGAGTTGAGAAAGTGTCCGGGTGGACAGAATCCTATTGCTAGTAACATTGATAGAGAGGTTAGTTGTATTGGGTAGAGATCACTGAAGTACCGTCAATGAGTTGAGAAAGTGTCCGGGTGGACAGAATCCTATTGCTAGTAGTATTTGTAGAGAGGTTAGCTGTACCTGATAGAGATTACTGAAGTACCGTCAATGAGTTGAGAAAGTGTCCGGGTGGACAGAAATCTGGGAGACTGAGTGTCACTGTGTCTGTCTGGGTAGAATAGGATTCTGTCCCCCCGGACACTTTCTCAACTCATTGACGGTACTTCAGTAATTTCTATCAGGTACAGCTAACCTCTCTATTAATGTTACTAGCAATAAGACTCTGTCCACCCGGACACTTTCTCAACTCATTGACGGTACTTCAGTGATCTCTATCAAGTACAGCTAACCTCTCTATCAATTTTACTAGCAATAAGATTCTGTCCACCCGGACAGAATCCTCTCTATCAATGTTACTAGCCAGTTTCTTCCCTAGCTTATTATTATTTTCAGATCGGGTAGAAAACTATAGTGTCAGGGAAGTATTATAGCATACATTCCTGTAACATTCCGGCTAAGAACACCGGGCCAGTATCTTCCCGCGACAAAGAGTACAAACACCATGCCTCGAACTACAAAGAAGCGAGCGTTAAAACAATCCAGACCATCATCTGAAAGAGAATCAAGTGCAGAACCTGTGACTGCACCTGAAACATCTCTGGCATCGGGTTCTGAAGTGGAAGAAGCAGAAGTTGGCCTTGATGTCAAATCGACAGATGTCAAATCGACAGCTCCTTCAAAGAAACCGGCGCGACGTGGTACTAAAGGGGATGCTGACTATTTGCTCATCGACGGACTCTGTCCTGCTTCAGACATACGACTTTGGTATCGAAAATTCAAAGCGAGCGGCCACAGCTACGACTCGGAGGACTTCATCAGCAACTGTCAAACAAATCGTGATGAATGCGGCCCAAGATTTGTCCTTCAAGGGTTGATCGACCGACTTAACTCTGACAGCAAGCTAGTTCGTCAAGCCCTGAACGAAATTCACGATGAATGCAGTGGACGAACGGAGTTCATAACAGCAGCAAACACCTATCGTATGGAGTGCTTGAAAAGCTCTTCCTTTCAGAAGGAAACAACATTTCTGGACTTTTACAGGCGGCAGGGACACAAGTACGGCATTTACAGAGGAATGCCCGTCACTGCAAAGGTTGACGAGTTCCAAGCGACCATCAAACGAGCAGATGAGGACCGTGAAAGGACAAAACAGGTCCTCAAACAGTCAGAACGACTGTTGAACATGACAAAAGATCTTGAAGAGACTGCAATGAACGAGAGAAGGACCCGCATCGCAGCAGAAGTGCGAGAGAAGGCTCTCATTGATGAATTGGGCAGGGCGGGTGCATTGATTCAGCACGGCGAGCACGAAGAGCTAGCAAGATTCAGGGAGATCACCGCTGCAATGGAAAGGGAGAAGCAGGCAACTTCCCAGGAGATTTCACAATGGAAATCACGTGTGACCGCCCTGGAGGGAGAGCTTGCTGCTCTGAAACGACAGGCTGGTCATTCAGAAGCTGCAGCACCTGCGGCGCCAACATCAACAGGCGGCCTAAAAAGCATATCGTCGGCTATCAAGGGGATTGGTAGAATTCCGAAGGTACATCGAACCAGTTCTCCAACGAGTTCCCTTGCATTGCTTAGCCTGCAGCAGCATCGTTGTACGGCTATCCTTTTGGTGAAAGAGGTCATCCAGGGTATCTGCTTCCAGATGCATAAGATCAATGAGGTTATTTATGACCTTAAATTGCCGTCTCTTCCACCATCAATCAAGTACGTCAATGTAAACTACGAAGTCCTCTCCCGAAATGAGTTTTTACGGCCCATATTTGTTGAATCAGACGACCGCTCAAGCCGAATATCAACTTCAAGTAGCAGTTCTCGGAGCAGCCTTACTCTTCTTAGGGTGCACATTTTGCTCGGAAACTGGATACGGCACAATAATTCGCTAAGTACGTCTGCCACTATCTATCGCATGTTCAGGGCATTAGTGGATGCATATCCTTCTGAGTGGCTAAGGTTCTGGACGGCATACATCGGGCATCTTTCGTCCATAACGCTCCCTGAGGTGGATTGGAAACCTTGGAAGACAGGTTTAGCCAAGGATTTCATGCTTTCAAATGACGACATTGATCGGTTCATCAGGACTGGGTTGGCGAAGGACGTAACCAGTGGTGGATGGGACTCTGACGATATGAACCAGATACAGAAGCTGATTTGGGCTGTTCCACCTATCAACTTGTGATTGCTCAGTGGAGTTTTGTTTCTTTTTACGATAGTGTTTCTAAAATACACACTGTCCACACAGACACAAAGTGTTCATGTAAATATCCGTGGTCTAACTCAAAATTCAATCAATCCTCTCCTGGGCAGCAAAAACCCGGCGGGTCAGGGTCGGGTACGGGTTTCAACCACTTCGGGTCCGGGTATTCCCTTTGTACCCGTCAGTGACCCGGCGGGTCCCCAGACAAACACGACCCGACCCAAAGGGTTTGGTGCGGGTCGCCACTGAAACCCGGACCCGACCCGGACCCGCCGAACCTTATTCCTGATAATCTGATGCACATCAATGCCTGAGGGTGAGAGAGAAGGACCGCAACATGAAGAAGTTCATGGAGAGGTGTGAAGTACACAACACATGACAACAAAACCAATAGCTTTTTACAGCAAGGCCTGTGGTCCAACAGAGATGAAGCTGTGGGCTACGGAGCTTGAAGTTTGGGGATTAATTACAGGACTGGAAAGTGCTGAAAGAGCCAGCTTCCTGTATGGGGATCTCCCTTTGTCAATTGTTGTAGATCATGAAGCTTTGCCGTGGTTGAAGAATTACCAAGGTCCAACAGAAAATATGCACAAATGTGTTTTGAAGTTTATGGAATCCGCAGATTGCGCTGTAATTGTGCATAGGCTAGGCTACCTGCATGTTGTTCCAGATGCTTTGTCACAGTTGCCTCTCGTACTGTGGACTCTTGGTCTATAACACGTTCTGCTTTATATGCAATGGATGTTCCCATTGCTGTAATCTAGTTGGATGCTGCATTGCCTTCAAAACTCCAAGTGGGAAATTTATCAGACTAGTATGACCGTGTGGGACCTGTAGGACCCCATAGTTTGATAGAAGTGTCACAGAATGAACTGCAAAAACTCATTATGAACCAGCGCAGCATTATCTAGTGATTACAGAAGAAAACAATAAGATTTGAAGCAGGGCAGTGAGCAAGAGCGAGTCTTTGCCGCCTCTTGGGAATTTGTAGATAATATTCTCTATCATAATGCTAGAGATTGGAAGCTATTTGTACCAACTGAGGTTGCCAAAGCAACTATCCTGCAGGATAGACATGAAAGAGGTGGTCACTTTTCTGAATAGAGTCCCAACAAGTTCATAATCCAACACAGTTCACATCAATTGGACTGTCTCTTGGTGATATTGGCCCTGAGCAACTGGGTCCATATAGTCCTCTAACTGTAATAATGGAAGGAGAAGAGTTGAAGTCAGCGTCTTATTGTGAGCTGGGGCGGTCAACTACGTGTCGTCATCATTAATGTGGGGGCAATGAACCATCATGATTACCACACATGCCTCTCCTGAGGTAGGGATATCAACTTCAACAAGCCGAGGTGGAACTGCAAATTCGAAGTCGTGAAATTGGTCATTGCAAGGTCATTTGAAAAGTGGCAGCAATTCTTCCCCTTCCCTTATGCTTAACAGGGTGATCCATCTAACTCTCCAAATCAAATTCCAAGCATTCTCTTGGTACTGGGAAGGTTTGCAGTGATTGGAGTATAGACACTTCAATCCTCGAATGACATTGCGCTTGAGGTGAGCCAATAGAGATCAGGATTCATCGTGATCACCAGGCTTGACCTTCTCCCAGTCGCCTTCAGAATTTTTGAGTGTTAACAAACTGCTTTTCATTCCCATCAACTTGTCCCAGGTCCAAGTAGAGCAAGCACCATGATCAATCCCTTTCAGAACACTCCGCAATGAGCTCAAAATACAAAAAGCAATCTATTCTCTGCTGTATTCTTTGCTCACTTTAAGCTTTCAATCCAACTAACGGCGGGCTCCTTTGCTTTTGTTGGAGAACATCATGCAAACTCTTCTCCAAAGACGGATTCACCTGTAGCATCAACCCCACACCATGGACTTCTCTCAACGCTCTTCAATGCATTCCAGCTTGGCACATGCCAAATTTGGTCACAGGGAACCCCTTCTGTGACAAAAGCTACTAAAGTTCGATGTGGCATGATGGAGCCACTTCTCATTTTTTAAGTTGCTCAACAAACATGCCTTTTTGACTGGAACATCCACCTGGTCAGTGCTGATAAACACAGAGCTGTTGCACTGCAAGTAGTTGAGCCTGAACACAACAGATTGTGTTCAGCCATGCAAAAAAAAAGGCTCGACAACCACTTTGTGGGGATGTAGATCGCAAGACTCAGTTGACAGACAGGCTTGTTTGTGCTCTGCAACAGGTTTGGGGTGTTGGAAAACGACTGCATCAAGTAAAGCTATGTTTTGTGTATGTTTATGTATATCTGCGTTGTTACATGACTGTGCCATGTAGATCAGCTCGTCGTATTGTACCTAAAAACCCCATCCGATATGATCGCATCAACTCCAGCCCGCTCCTGCACATCCACATTTGCTCGTTTCGTATTTGCCTCCCCGAATGTTGCAAGTATTAATCCGCTCTCCTTGATGGTATTGATAAGCATCGGTACTTGGATCTATGAATTTCACATTAATCATAATTGATTCCCATTGTCAGGATACTCACCAAAGGCCGGGCGTCACAGACCACACCGAGCAAATTACTGCTCCTTGCAAACCTTACCGCTTCTTTGATACTTAAACATCTTCGATCCGTTTCAACCTTCTCCGCTCCCTCCCCATTCTGCTGCTTTCTTCTCCGTCGTGGCGACACCATCGTTGATCCGCCAGACACCGCCGCGTATCCACACCGGCTTCCAAAGAACACTCCATAGTTGGGTTGTTTCCAGTTGATCGCCGTGCAAACGCCGGGGTTGAACGAGCTGAAAATGATACTTCGCTGTGTACGCTCGCCATGTGGCCCGCCGGGTTGCCCCGGCGACGGCTGTTGTGCCTGCATCTCGCTACGGTCATACACGACCCTAAGCACCGCATCCACAAAAGTGTTAATGTCTGGGAGCGACACGAGATCGAAGTGCGATCGTTCGGCTTGGGTCGGATACTTGAGTTCTATACTTACACCGACAGACATGGGCAGCTCCTGAAACACAACTGGCGTTAGAGCAGCGACAGCATTATTCCCATCGTTGCCTACCTGAAGCACTTCCTCAAGTGAGACAAAAGCCCCTCCCACGATCTTAGCCCACTCTTGACTTCGTCCAACACCCGCTGCCCCCGCCGAGCGCGTGAACAGTGCAAGCATCTGTATGCATCCAAATATTGACGTCAACAATACAGCATCATTCGACCATCGGAAAAAATTTGCAAAAGACTGCGGCGATGGCTTTTTTCCTACCCGTCTTGAGATGCACGAGAACGATTTCGAGAACGGGTTTGACACACTTGACTCCATTTCAGTTGATGAGGAATTCGCGTGTAGGAGGCCATGATTGTTCTGTGAACTCGTTTGTCCGGGTCCTGCTCGAATTCTACGACGACGATCACTACACTTTCGAAGCCGGTCAATTACGAATTTCTGTGGCAGAATGGCATCCGGAAGTTTGCGGCTAATGTTGCCAAACTGATTGCGGGCGAGGAAACTCTGCTTAATCTTCTTCGTCGGGTTGGAGCTTGGAGGTACATAACGTGTTTAGGAATATGGTTTGAATGGTCATTGATCAGATCTGTCGAGCGATCTTTCGAGCGCGTACAAGATCGTATAGTGTGATCCATGTCGATAACGTTGTTATACAACATCGATCCATTTGGTTCCACCAGGTTGGTGCTTCTGTTAAATCCTTTGGTGATTCATTTTTCAGAAACATTGTATGTTCGTTCGCACTTGCAAACGAGGGAAAACTGTATGACCAACGAGTTCTAGAACGTCGTAGCTTCAAGATCATTGAATCAAAAATACCGATCGAGCCGCTCCCGATCGATCCCATCAGTTTCAAATTGCGGCGCATTGTTCTGAACGATCAATCAAAATTTGGTCATGTATGAGTGCACTCTTCCAATTTTGCAGTAAGGGAATACTTTATTTATATTCAGCTTATGGAGCGATAGTACAAAGCAGTAAACGTAACTTACAGAGGGATCTCTTCGCAAATGTAGTGTACTTTCGACTTTGGTACTGGAACGGTCCAACATGAGCTGGTCAACATATCAACCAGGCATACCTCAATAACTTTTCTTCGTATAATCAATCGCCACTGGCGGCACTCCGGCGGCACTCCAGCTGAGCGGCCCGGCTTGGGTTTCAAGCAATATGCGGCCCTACTTCGTTTTGGCCGGATTTTGGTACATGATATACGGAAAGCTTGTCGGGAGTGGGTCCGTTCCACTAACTCCGAGCTGGGAGCTCACCGGAAGGGATACTGCACCCCGTTGGTGTCCTAGAGCTCGGCGGGTACCATTCGAATATCACTCTTGACGGTATCGAAATGTTCATGCGTCGAGAAGCTCTGGGCTTCTTGTTTGCAGCTGCAAATTGCTGAACAACAGCGTCGACACAACCTGTTCCGACTCCGCAGTGGGAACAGTCTACAACATTAGCTGGGTGCCTTTCGATTTCCTCTGCGCTTTCAGTCGTTGCGTGGTCATCTGCTTCATTTTTGCAATGGCTATCGAGTACAGGAGTGCAGGAGTGTGGATGGGGGAGTCGTTGTGTCGGGTTCTGCTGTTTTCGGAGAATATTCGTTGGAACTCCACGGCAGAAGAACGAGACAAACTGAAGATGGAAAGAGAAGCTGTGTTGTGAAAGAAAGCGGACGGAGTTGTGTTTCGATTGAATCCTATCGCACTTGGTCCCGAAACTGAGACTCTTGGTCAACCATCGGAGTCCACAACTTCATAGAATATTGGTGGACCATCTGAGCGTCCACGACGATTATCAGAGCTTTTCGCATTGCAACAACAATAAATCCAAAAAAAGTGTTTTGCCCTTTAGGAAAACAGCCTCGTTTCGTGATCTGGATCTTGCCACTTTCGACTTGCATTCTGCACAGCGATGAAGATTGATTTAACGTAATTCCAGATTCTATCGCATGCATTTTGTCTTGATCGATGAAGAGCTAAATGGTGGTTGGTGGTGTCAATTAGCTGGCGAGAATTTGGAGTTCTTCGGAAAATATATATCACCTTGATTCACCTATGAACCAAGTAGAGTCGTCGCCTGTCGAAACCCTGTGAAATGATCAAGATAGCGCCAAGAAATCCAAAAAATGTAAGCAGCAGTTTTGGATCGATGTTTTCTTTTTCCAAAAGTGGAAGGGTTTGATGTCCAGGAGTACAACGCAAGCGATGTTCGAAGCAAATGTGCTATCAATGCAAGGCTTCCTTATTTGGACTTGACTCTCCGCAACAACATACCAGACATGGCTTTGAATAGCTCGCCGAGAAAAGTACGGGATTGCAATTGGCAACGGTTGTTTTCACCAATCCAAGCTTCTTCTGCAAGGAGGGTTGTATACTCGGCCTGAAATCGCATGTGGGACGGACGGAGAACAGGAAGGCCATCATAATAACCTAGCTTGGAATACCTGGCACAACGCGGAGAAGGTGTGATATCTGTCACAACCAACTAGTTGGTTCCTCTGCGAGCCTCTGCCTAGAATAAATTCAACGATAGCAATTTGATATGAACAAGACAGTCACCTCCTCCTGCACCGATTGTGCCTAATGGATCATATAAACGATCGATTGGAGGCCATTCGCCTTCCTGTGCGTGGGTAGTGCGATCATTTCTCATGCTTCATCCTTGCAAACGTGCGAGAGTAAAAGGACGTGGGAGTGTGGATGGGAGAATCGCTCTGTATGGAGTAAAAGGACGTGGGATGTGGATGGGAGAATCGCTCTGTATGGTGCTACTGTTCTCTGAGTGAGATTGCTGGAGTGCGTCGTTGGAGCCGAGAGGAGAAGGCGAAGACATCCTGCTGTGCGCCGGAACCGATCGAGAAAGACTGAGGTGAAGATGGACATGAACAGAAGCCAATTGGAAGCAATATAGTTTGAGAGCTCAGAGTTCAAAGTGTGTCTCCAAAGCTATTCAAGTTTATTATCTCTATCGAACGTCATGATCCACTTCTTGGATACGGAATGAAGCTCATGCTCCCAGGCTCTTCGCTGCCACCTGCAGCCCCGACGACTAAGACGCTCAAGTGCCGGCCAGGGTTGACTCCTCCTCCCACTGAATCAGGTGGCGCGGCGATGCTGTAGCCTGAAGAGATTCGCACAAGGTTTGTGTAGTATTGCTGCAAGGCGTCTGCGCTGACCGCGAGATGCCATTCGAGCATAGCGCAGAATTCGACTTCTAGGAGATTGAGTTCCAAAACTGAAACGCCTCCGACCTGGAAGTAAAAGATTCCGTTGTTGGAAATCACAACATGACAAACATCGCGTTACCTTTGCAAAGTGAGAATTTGTGCAATAAACGTCTGAAACTGCTTTGCTGCCCGCAGTTACAGCAGCGATTATAAATCTTATGGAGACAAAAATATAAATAAGATTTCAGCATTAATGATATACATTGCTTACCTGTGTGCCGTCAAGCTGGAGATGGTGAAGTGGCGGTGTAGCTCGCACGCTCGGTCGATGTAGATAAGGAGGAGAATAAGAACGGATTTTTCCATGGATGCATACTTCACGATGCGAGAGATGTAGTCGTAGAGTGTGATGCTGTGGAAGGAATAGACGAGAATCAAAAGGAGATTCACACAAAACTGAACCGCCAATCCAACAGGACAATCAATTCCAAATCCGCCCATGATCCAAGTAGGATAATCACTTCCAAATCCACCGATGATCCAAGGCCAAATGTTCTGATATCTCTCCAGCTCCAGCGATCGGGTCAAACACCCATTGCCGAGTACACAAATTCAAACCTCGGCTGGTGTAAAAAGAATTACCTTGGTGCAGCTCTGGAGTGAAATCTGGTGAGGTTTGTATGTGTTACCCTGATGCTGTCATTGTGAGCGATGAGTTTATTGATCATCTCGACGACCATTGCTATCACATCTGTCCAGATACAAGAAAAAAGTGAGAGTGTCAGAACACCTCAGCCCATTGGTGACGCATGAACACGCCCATAATCCCCCACACACTGGTATGAGGCGAGAAATCAGAGAGTGGTAGTACCGGCAGTGTCGCATTGGTGAAAGAAGTAAGGAAGTCCTCGTAGTGGTGGTGGCATTATGTTCCCAGGTGGTGCGAGATAGCTGTCGTATCTATTCGTAGAGTTCTGAATTTGAGACTCGGTCTCCCTCCGTGTCTGCCCGATTGATGGTTTCTGTCGGTGTTACTGAACCAGTTCGTTGGGTTCACACTTTCTGGCTGGTTGACGATCACCCGATCGTGGCTTAGTGTTCCTTGAGTTTCAGTGGCTTTGTGATGTGTTTTCCATCTTGATTCTGCTAAAACTACAACCTGCTGTGTGTTTCTCGGTCCCACACAAATATACCTGAACGCAACCCTTTCGAAGACGGTTTTCACTATTTTCTGGCGTAATTTTTAACACCGCCTAGAAATATCGCCAACCTCCACAGACAACATGTCCGCCGTTGACGAGAAGCGTGCCTCGCGGCCATTTCCGATGCAATAGCAGTGGCAATTGCAGCCGGACTGCCGCCTCCCGCTGCTCCTCCACCGCTTGCGGCCTCAGTGCTTAACCGGTCCCTACGATCCTCGGCTTCTGACCAAGATTTGAATGGATCCATGCCAAACTATCCAACAAGATGGTGCACCATTGATCACCAACTGCTTGATGAACTTTGCTAATGTGAAGAACTTTTGCTAATAACTAAATTTGAATCAGGAAAACCATGTCATCCTTCTAGGGCTTGCAAAGCAAATTGTCCCTGATCCAGTCTACATTGACTTGGCGCCTGTTTGATTCGTTTTTTGTCAAGAGATATGGTGCGTATATTTAGCTGAGTTGTTCATGACGAAGCAATACTGATTACAGCATTCATTAGAAACGGGAAACATCATTGTTGAGGGCCACATACTTCTGTCGTACGCTAGTCCTGTCACCATCACGAGCTTTTTGGTCGAAATCTACTGCAGCTCCACTCTTCGAACTTCAATAACTCCAGTGAACACCAGCCCACCGTCTTCGGCGCAAACTACTCCAATAGCTTCGAAAACTCAGTTTAAGCTTCCATTCCCTGCAAGTAGCTCTGTACCTTTATCTACTTCATTTTCATCTTCATGTACATTTTCACGAATGCAACTCTTTATCCGCCTCCAATAATCTCAACAACGTGCTGGTTGAAGATCCGGAGGACGAGGAAGCCTCTGAGCCTGGGAGTGTGCTGTTGAGCGTACGGCAAAACCATGCCGTTTTTCGACGGCATTCAAGGCAGGGCGGTAGTACGGTGACGCTTCAGAAATGGCCGACGTCGGGGCTTTCGGTGTCATGTTGACGGTGCAGTTCCCAAGCGTGGAAAGAGCGGTGTCGTTCCATTGCTCCGGAGCAGGTGGCATTGTCGCGCAGCCATTCAATCAGTCTAGACTCGTGGTGCCGTTGCGACAGGTTCTGTCGCCGTTGCAGCACCGCCAGGTTCGGGGGGGGCTATGATCTATCGGCGGCGAATCTGTTGGTTGCAGAGAGGGTGTAGTTGCTGCGGTTGTTGGGGTCGAAGATTTGCCATTGTATGAGCCTAGAGGTCGACGTAGAAGGTCGGAATGTTTCATGGAGTGGTACGAATAGAAGCGGGAATGCGAATTCGGAAGAGAATAATTATTTCGTGGGCTGGGCGTCGGAGATGCGTCTGTAGACTGGGTTGTAGATTGTACATATGATTGTATATTTATTTGGAGGGCATTCGTGAGCAACATTCGAACACGTTCAAAGGTTCCTTCATTTTTTGCATCTTGTTTGGTTCATGTTTCTGTCGTAATAAGCACAATGCATTGGTGGTGTGTGATCCTCATCTATCAACCTTTCAGTTGCTTTAGCAGTTTCACAGCTCCCGGCCCACCCCAGCTCGTCCTTACCTAGATCATTGCATGCCTCCGCTGATACATCGATCGACGTGACCATTGGATCGATTGGAATGTTATGGATTGGTCTGAAATTGCGTATTGGACTAAAAGAAATGACATGGAGTGTACAGGTACTTAAAGAGAAGAACTCATACGCAGACCAATCTCTGAATACTCCCATTTCAAGACGATCAGACCGGGGTGATCCTATTATTTTTCTCTGAATTTTTGAAACATTTTTTGCTTGAAAGATTAGGTTATTTTTCATAGCTCTCCACTTCGAAATTGTGGACAAGATCTTAATACTTCTGGGCACCTGGGGCGGAGATTCACTGCTCGCATTCAAAGCTGCCACCAAGCTCACGAAACCACGTTCAAATTCCTATTAATGATCGTATCCTTACTGTCATCGAGGCATGTTCTCGAGGATCTGGTGGGGGGCTTGATCTCGACCGCCATCGTAATCCAAACATACTCGTCCGTGGCCTAGAAGTGCCTGTGTCTAGTGCAAATCGCCACCGCGGTGTTGGACTGGTGGAGAAACAGCAGATTTAATCCAAAGCTTGGTCAGCCAGAATGGTTATGTGCAAATGTTCTTGATTGGTGGAAGTCAAGTGGGTTTGAAATTCAAGTATTTTCGATGCGATAGATTACGCAAGCGATGCTGGACAAGTTGAAGAGCACGTTCAATTGGTGGCCGAAGTGATGAAAGCAATATTGGATGGATCAGCTGCAAGCAGGGCTGAGAAGCTAAGCAACATAGTGATCAGAATTTATTCCGTTACAACCACGCTTAATCTTCTATTTGTTGCTGTGAAATACAATGCCTGAGAATTTCTCAAAACTTGTACGACCCAACCCCTATCGATGGGAAGATCATTATTGCGGCATTGGATTTACGCTTCACGGTGAACTTGGCCATTCTCGCTCTTTCGCATGCCGTGGGAACATCGTACCACTGGTGAGTTGGCCATCGAGTCCCTCCGTGAGCGCAAACACGTTTTGTGCGAGAAGCTGCTAATCGCGAGCGCGCGAACAAAGAGCGTGTGCTTGAGAGCGAGTTCCGAGCTATGAATGCCACTCGGGCCGCATCGAATTTGCCTTTCCCATTCGTACGAGGTTGTTCATGCTCTCTCGCACCGGCTTTCTCGAAGAGTAAGGCAGCTTCGAGAGCATATACTTAATGTGACTGGGGTGACGGTGAGGAACGTGACGCTGTTCCAGATGTTCAAGAAAACGGATATTCGGTTCGATTTGGGATTAGCTGGAGGCATATAGTTCGAGCTGGAATCGAGAAGGACGGAAAGAAGGTGAAATGCGATATAACGGTGAGTTTAAAAGATTTAATCTGCGAGGATTCAACAAATGCAATCATTGTGAACAATTTTGTGTTGGATTTGATCGTTTTGTGCGAGGAAAAGCTTGCAGAACACCTGAGGAAGCAGTGATCAGAGAGTTTCTCATTAGACTCTGTAGAAAGATCACTGATGCAGATATACAGCTACCTTCTATGCGGAACATGAACAACAAAATCTTGTCTAAGTTGTATGTTCCTTGGGAACCAAAGCAAATTTCTGGAACTCTTCCTGCTGCTCCTGCAGGACAGGCTGCTGCAGATCAACCTACACAAGCTGCAGTTCCTGCAATGATCAATGGTCCTCAATTATCAATTTACGATCAACAATTTACTGAATGATTTGAGAGCTTTTGCCCAATATGATGTGTCTAACAAACACAAAAGGAAGGCATCTGAGCAAATGGCTACAACTCCATCTTCCAGTTCTAATCATTCATCAGTTGAACGTCGCAAAGCAAATGCTGCAGCTAAACGCATTGATCTGGATGATCCTTGCTCGATTCACAAAGATGCTGCTCATTCTAATGCTGAATGTCGCTGTCAGGCAAGGGAGTGTCCTTCAAAAGACAAATGCAAACAACCTGCACACAAGTCATTTTCAAACCCTTCATCTTCTGCCCCTCGTCGTAAGACTGAAGGGACGAAACGAACTTGTAATTTCTGTGAAAAGGAAGGTCATATCCAAATCCACTGTCGCAAATTGGGAACTCGAAGGTCATATCCAAATCCACTGTCGCAAATTGGGAACTCGAAGGTCATATCCAAATCCACTGTCGCAAATTGGGAACTCCATTCTAAAATCGTTTGAGCAAAAATAATTCCGTACCAGACTCCTCTGTGCTGTCACAAGAGCGGGAAAATGGATGCTCTCTGTTAGTCAACTGTCACACAGCTTTCCGACCCATCACCGAGTCGTCCGCAAACGTAAATTCTCGCATCGCATCCCAAACAACCACTTTCTATGCACCGCTCTATTCTGCTTTTCCACCCATCTTCCTGTGTCACCTTTCACTGGCTGCAAAATCATAAGGAGTCCAACCGCATACCAAGTTTGTACGTGGACACATACAAATACTTTCGGAACTCATCAAATCCTATTCAACCACAGGCAACTCATTTTCACATCCTTCACCGGAAGTTATGTGAAATCAGTTGAACGTGTCAGTCGCTCGAACTCCATGCCGCTCGATGCCGCTCGATGATTTTCATTGGCTTCAATGTTGCCCGACCACCGGTGACAGGCATGTCAATGTGCAGATGAGCCACATGAAGGCTGGGAAGGTTCCCACGCTCACAAAGATGCTGAGGAGATGATTGACACGAACATCACAACTGAAATCAGGCGATTGGAGGCAGAAAAACATTCCATATGCAAATTATGACATTAAGAACCATTCAGTTATTTTTCTTGGGCATTATTGTGCAAAGCGTCATCGTTGGGGATATTCATGGGAAAATTGACTTTACTGTTGAATAGTTTTCTCTTGTATTTGTGATTGCAGTCAATCCGATCTTTGCTATAACACATCCACTGAACTTTATCAGTCTCATGATCGCTAGATATAATGGCCACCGCCATTTTATCGCCTTCCGATAAATGCAACTTATACTCGATTATTCACACACTTCGCAGGCGATGTTCATCCGATCCCGTTTGAATAAATGAGACTCACGAAACAAACAATTCGGAACAGAGCTCATTTAAAAAGAATTTAGTCCCAAAACAGCTTTTGGAGTTGCAACCGCTCCAGAGGACTGTGATTCCTGCCTTTGAGGTAACTGAGGGGTGATCTTGTTTTGAGAAGCGCACCCCAATTTGTACTTTTGAAAAAAATTATCCCCTCTCTTGGACTGGGCCATCCACATAAAACAGCTCAAACGATGACTCCTCCATGAAAGCTATGGGGGCGGTAGTCGTTTGGTTGAATTTATGCTGTTTATAACGAAGCTTTTTTATCAAGATTTTCGTGAGTTCGGTCGCGCTGTGCCACCAAACGAATGGCATCCAACAACCACGATGCCTATTGGACCGATTACCTGGAGTTGGACTATCTAGAGCTGGATCCCGCCCTCCAAGAGGTCTACCCTGACCAATACGCTACATCAGACTCTCTTGGTCCATCGGACACTTCCCACTCGACAAGGGATATTCTGGCCGGCATATTGGATGACTTCTGGGACAGCTCTTCGTCTTCGTACGACCATCTTTATCGTGCTATTCCGCGTGTTCCACAGAAAAAACTTCCACAAGGACATACTCCTCCAAGGTTACCGCTTGAGCTCATCGACTACATTCTCATCATCCTCGGTCGATGGGGCGACAATCCAATTTTAGCGTTCAGAGCAGCGACACAATTGAGGCGGCGGCACGTGCAGGCTCGAATTATCGACCTTATCATTTCAGTTGACATCGCTAGCGAACGTGGATTTGTTGGTGTACTGGATATGTACAAGGAGCGTAGAACGCCAATGGTCTACACTTCGGGTGCGATGGACAACGCGAGCGGATACGGACACACGAATATATTGGAGTGGTGGAAGGCGAGTGATCTTAAAATGCTTTGGAGCGCAAAGGCGATGGGATGGGCGAGCATAGAAGGTCACGTCGCAGTGCTTGAGTGGTGGAAGCAGAGTGGACTCGAATTGAAGTACAATGTGTGGGTGATGCCAATGGCGTCCAAGCACGGGCATGTCGATGTGCTCGAGTGGTGGAAGAGCAGCGGACTGCCTATCAAATGGACGGATCATACGATGGACTATGCTAGCAAGTACGGCCACGTGCATGTGCTCGAGTGGTGGAAGCAGAGCGGCCTGGCCCTCAAATACAGCGTGTATGCTTTACCTTTTGCTAGCGAAAACGGGAATGTAGCTGTGCTGGAGTGGTGGAAGACCAGCGGCTTGGAATTAAAATGGTCGGATGATGCAATGGAGGCGGTTTGGCGAAGCGGGAACACGGAGGTGATTGAGTGGTGGAGAAAGAGTGGTCTAATAGACTCGAAGCATAAGAAGAAAGGTGGTGGTGCTCTCAAGATGATGCGAAGTTGGCTGAACATGCTAGAGTAGTGGATCTCATGTAGTATTTCTTTTTTGGACACGATTACGTATTTGGATCAAAAGTAGATTCACCAGTCATCATCATTTCAATTATGGCTGCTGGTTTTGTTGTGATTCACGGTTCAAATGAACCCTCGCCAACATCATTCAACTTCTCTCTGTGCAGCAACGTGAAACCCAAAGTATATGGGAGCAATGGTGCGGTCGATGTGTTTAGTTCTCACTCTTACTCCGGGATATTCAAGCTCAAGCTGGCTTCCGTATTTGTACAAGAATGAGTGTTCAATTCGCTCCATCTGTTATGGAAGACTTTGAGATTCCATAAAAACGCCCAAATGAGCGCAATAAAAATGCAGGCCGAACAAGAGCCGCTGCGAGGGCAGAACTCACCAGGATCGAGGAAAATAGCGCAGGAGTTTCGCTTTCGTTCTTGCAATCGCTCGGCTTCTTAACCACTGCGTTCCCTGCTATTTCAACTCGATGTGTTACGTTCGATACCGAGCCTGAAAAGCACGCCCCGCCAAGACCCGTACCGATATCGGTTGCAGCTGATCGATGGATTACGGCAGCTGTGAACGGAGTTTACGGAAGACCGTGTGTGAAGCGATTGTGAAGGAAAGCTGACGATCAGCGATCGGCGAAGATGGTTATTTTCGAGTTGATGCAGTGGGCGCGCCGATTGAGTGGGTAAGACTTTTCGACGCAGTTCAGGATCGATATTTGGAGGAGTCCCTATCCCTGGACGAATTGTTTGATGCGAGTGGAAATGAGGAGAAGCTTTTCTATGGACTCATGGATTCGATTATGAAGCAGAATCTTGGGTATCTGTTCGATTCAATTCCAGAAGACTTTTGCCAATCACACTGGGCGTGGAAGCCTACACGATTGGTCGAGGATAACCCTTTTGAAATGGATTGGAAGGGACAAGAAAATCTGTGCGGGGTGAAAAGTGGAATGCGCTCTGTTTGGTGATTGGGCAAGATTCAAGATCACAACATGCGACTGCAACAGTACATGCTCATCCACCACAACAATTGGCAATGACGAAATTGCTTCAACTCGGTGCTATATGCCACTGCGACACTGCATATCTGAGGGCTGTCAGAACAGAAGAACCATGTGTCTCACATCTGTATGCTGCACTGGATCGCTATCTGAAAGAATCGAACCAACCCTCTCCTGTAGATGATGAAGACCTCGTGACGGCGTCGCGCGAAAACTATCTAAGCAAGACTGCAAATAGGTCTATTCTTCCACCGCCGCAGTCAGCTGCTTCCATTCCAGTTCTGTCTATCTTGCGAGTCAGTGTCCCGTTACCAGAAGAGAATGAAGATGCGGATTCTAGTTTTCCTCGCCAATGCTGTTCTGAGGAGACTTGAGTTCTGTCCCAGATTTCACCCCACATCCTCCACAAGATATATGGTCCATCCAAAATTTGGAATCTGAATCAGTTTCTGGAAACCACGTTTCCTCATGGATGGGATCTCCGTGCACAGCAGGCAGCTACTAACAAGAAAATGCAAGCCTGCGCTAGAAAGCTTACCTACGATTGTACTCTATGCGTAAGCATTCTAACTCTCATTGTTCTAGTTACAAAGGAATGCTCATCAGCGACTCTTTTTCGCAGGGAGCTGAATCGTTGGACCCAGTACTTAACAGAACGGCGGACATGATCGAGGACGACCCACCTACTTTTCTCGTCCACTGATACGATCGTGATCGTCAAAATATCACACAAGAAGAGGAGCAGAAAATCGTTGAAATATGTGCGAAACTCAGATCACAAACCGAGGAAGTATGTTCCAAGATCTCTGGTGAGTGATTTAAAAGAGTGCTGGATTTTATTAGGGCTCATGTATTTCAGGCTAACACCCTCACACAGAACGTGCTGCATTCTGCAATCGTAAAAGGGATCAATCCACTTCAACAACGGAGTAGAATGACAACGATAGACCTCACCGAATCTTGGATGCCGTTTCCAAGAAATCGATTGTGGGGCGTCGGGAGTGAGGGATATCAGAACCTATATAGGTGCATCGACGACAAGGCGGACAACAAGATGGAACGCGAACAGGCGATGTGGAGATCAATACCTTGCATATGTGCTAACTGAGTGGGATGGTGGTTACGATTTGATATAAAGGACCTCATCGCGGTGTGTGGATAAGAGCTTTTTGGAATCAAGGGACGAGTTTTGACTCTTTATCAAAGATCAGTGAGAAAACAGCCATTGAGCATCTGCTCTTCCGATCCGCAGGTTGTGTCACTTGCGTTCGTGTCGGTCTGTTAAATGCAAGATTGCCCATATTCTCTTGATTGCTCAATGTAATTTTATAGGCTCTGGTTTGCTCGAAAAAGATATTGAAGCGCAGAACTTCATTGCCCTGCCGCTCATGCACAGGAAGCAAGTGTGAAGTTCCGAGCTCAAGCTCGAGCACTCGGAATATAGGAGGGCTGAAAGTTGTTGTTGCGTGCGATGACTATGGAGAAAACTATGACGAAGAAGAGTGGCAAGAAGTGAACATGGCTGCATACTACGGCAAACAGGGGATAGAGTACGAACGGCGACGCCGAGTGTGGATAGGTTGGTTCAAAATTGAAGTCGGTCAGTTGTAAAGACGTACGGGCGGAAGAATCTGGGAGGTCTTGCGAGACGAACTACTCCAGCTGAAGATCCGAACGATCAAATTGAAGTTCCCCTTTCCGATCGATCTGGGATACCAGTAATGGATCCTTCGAACCCAGCTCGAAAGCCCGCATCTGCACCGCCGACGAAGAACCCAGTACCAAAGTCGATCGAGTTGGATCTTGATTCTGAATCGGAGGACGAAAACGTCTCCGAAGCGATCCAGGCAATGAGGGAGCGGGTGAAGAACAAACGGGCACGAACTCCTACTCGAACCCCAACTATATACACGCTCCAGATCCAATCCCGATATGTCAAATCAGAGAGCTGGGATCAATGCAGATGCGTTTGATATTTTGTTCACGGTGGATGTGGAGCGAGGGCAAATGCTGAATGAAGAAGAGGTGCACGGTGTGGAGCACAGAGATGTGGACGATGAGACGGCTTTGTGGTACATTAATTGTTGTCTTTCTTGTAGTTAATGACGTTTCAAATGCACAAGCGAAAAACAATATCCCAACTGTCGAACCTGAGACGGTACGAGTGATTCTGATCTTCACCATTCTGATCTGCATTACAACAATATTTGTTATTTTTTTCAAATTGAAACAGGCATAGAAAAGAAAACATCCTTTGATCGATTAATTCAGATCACATTTTATGACTGATGCGAAAAACACAATCCCCATCTCACATATACCCGTCTCATTCCCTTTCGAGTTGGTTGGGACTTTTATGGTGCTGCTGCTGCTTGGGCTTTTTGGCTCAATGTAATCTGTACCAAACGTAGAATTGAAGGCCAGATTCAAATCATTACGGAAAAACGATGTACCTTGTCGCCAAGACTAAGTGCAATGCCTTGTGTTTTTGATCGAATGCGAATGTGCCCAGTGATGCTCTCTCCAATCTTTTCCAAGCTGATGTTTGCAAGCGCGTCCTCACCTGATTGGAGAAAATCAGCAACTAAATTGACTTTTCTGACGTCAGACTTACCAAAGATGCTGCGAGCATACATGTTAGTGGCCAAGAAACCGCACTCTCCGGAAAGCGCGTGGTCTGGGGTCAAGCAGCTCATGTTGGTCGACTTCATGATATGTTCCAAGTATTTTCGTAAGTCACTAACAAGCCAAATCAAACCATTGCGCACAAGTGGTAGCAAGCGATCCCAAGTTACGTGATGTTTGTGTTGACGTTAACCTTGTTTTCCCACTCAAACTCGGTCCACATCGAACGGAACTGGGTCTCGTTGCAGTAGGCGGGTTTGATGTAGTCCATGATGTCAATGTGGATGTCGTTCAGAATCACGCAGTGCATGTCCAGCGCGGATGGGCCATCGTACACAATGTTACCAAAGATCACACCTGTTTCTGTTGAAGAAACCTGCAAACAGGAGAATGAGATGAACTCTATGACAATTTTTAGCCCAGATACTTTGATATTCGCTTTGATAGCGTGGAATCCGTGGGGACCCAGAGTGTGCGGGGCTGGACGTTCGACCAGCTTGAGGTCACCGAGTGTCGAGAACTCGAGCGTCAAGTTCTGCAGTGTCTCATTGGTTTGGTTGACAATAAGTACATCTGAATGGAAGAATATGAGTCCATTCTCCTCAAGAAACGTTCTCAATCTCACCAAGCAAGATGTCGTATTGGTGGACATTGACATATGCCTCCGCATAAACGGAGTCGGAGAATCCTACGCAAAAATTTGAATCCGGATCGCATCACCGCACACGCACGAACCTGTAAGTTGGACTACACGGCTCAACTTTGAGATGTAATCGTCAGAACGCTCGTTCTGTCCAGTTGCCCTCGTAAGATCAAGCTCGTACTAACAGAAAGGTGCACATTGTAAGTTTAATCCCCGACATTCATTAACGCACTCACCTCATCCGACCCATCGCCGACCGCCCGCTTGCTCTTCAAATGCCTGAACATGATCGCATCGTCCACCTGCACGTTAACAGCTTTGCCCTTCCTCAATGCCTCAGCAGCTTTGTTCTTCTCCTCCTTCTTCTGCTCCTCCTGCACGAGCAACGCGTATGCCTTGTGGCATTCCTCGACGAACACTTCGCGAAGGACACCTTCTGCCGGGACTGAGGCGAGAACTCGGAGGCATGCCATGATGCGGTCGTGCGAGTCTTCATCGATTGGGGAGGTAGGAAATTCGGAGCGACCGACACGGATGATGCTTGTCATAATCAGCATTGCCTTTTTGGCAACTTGTCAGCAACATACAAGACAGTTTGTACAAGCGCACGGTTCTTACCTCAGCCTTCATTGCATTTACTCGTGCATGGTCGGAGCTGACATCGCCATAACGCAGCACAAGTTTCGTCAAGGCGGTGGAGAGTACCGACCCCAGGAAGTAGTCCCCGTTAAGAATGAAACCTAAAACACACAATCGCAAGTCAGACGACTGATTAAAGTTTAATTTTCTTGACACTCACCTCGCAACGGGTTCCTGCTGTTCTTGGTGTCTCTCGCCCCCTTCGCAGATCCCGACAACGCACTCTCGGTCGCGTAGGTACCATCCGCCAGCACACGCCTTGCGGACTGTTCGGGCGACTTTGCCGATGCAGATTTAGCCTCCCCATCTTCGTTTTGCTCCTCGAGTGCTCGCTAATTAAAGGTGAGTGTCGGAATGTCGAATCTAGTAATGGAAGTGGTACCTGCTCGGACGCCAAGATTGGGACCTCGCCCAAACCAGTGCGAATCTGGCGAACTGCCTCCTCGATTGCTGAAATAAGAACAATGATAAGGACTAATTGGGGACATTCAGCCAGTTCCTACATGACACGTCAAGTGCAAATTCTCCGATGATCCAAAGAGCTCCACGAACCACTCTTCCCGTCTTCATTTCGTTGAAAGTCTCCAAAAGTTTGCCAATGATGCTCTGGCGCAAATGAGGGAACTTTTCGACGACCTCGCGAACAAAAGCAACGACATCAACAGCAGAGGCTGTGTTGCTCTCTCCGAGGAACTCCATAAGAACATGCACGACATTTGCAGCCACCTCCGAAAATTTAATGGCACACTGGTGAATCGACTGGATCAAGAGCTGGCGATACTCATTGTTCTGCAGATATGATTTACACTTTTGGAAGCGAAATCGTAAAATATGGCTCTGACCTTCTCGTATTCCTGATCATGCGTCTTAACAAGTTCCTTCTTCAAGAACCCTACAACTTCGTCCACGTTGCGGCTCGATACCATTTCCATGGCAATGTTCAAGCACTTCTTCCGAACATCAATATCGGGGCTAAAAATGTAATCTTGAGATTTGAAGTGTTTTCGATATCCGTGGCGGAATCAGACCTTCCCAATACTCGCAAAATGTCCATCACAAGATCATCGATAACTTTATCGTGCTTCTCACGGAGTTCGCTAAGTCTGTCGAGGACGATCAACTTTACGTTGTTGTCAGACACTTTCAAGATCAGCTCGATGTACGATTGCGCGACAGCTATACCCAAAAAATAAATGCATTAAATTTCTGTAACGAATCTTTGTATGCAAAGTCTACCTTTCACTGCATTCGAGGTGGAGGTGAGAGCCACAAGTGTGTTTGCTGCTTCGTACTTGACAGCGGGCGCTGAACTCGACAGCAACGCAACAAGGCACTGCATGTACTTCGCCTTGTCAGCGGTGGGGAATCGGCAGTCTTTTCGGATCAATTCAATCGCAGCGAGTTGCATGAGTTCGTCAAACGTCGACGTGACTTGGGACCAGACAGAGTTGAGGTATGTCACGGCGAGGGCAGGCTTTACATTGATGAGCATCATGAACGCATTGCGCTTGGCGTTCTGATCAGATTCCTGAGAGTAAAGTTGTTGGGAAAATGGACTAGATATTAGTTTTTCTGCCTTACCCCAGACAAATACTGAGCAACTAGTTCTGGCGCGTCCGGAATGAAATAGTCAAAGCTTTTGTAGATGGCATATATGGCGAGAACGGCGTTCTTTCTAACATAAGCGTGGCGATGCTCCTGGAAGTTAGGGGTTGATGATTGGTAAAAATATGAATTTGTGAAGTGATTACCAGGCACGTTCTGACGGCGGGAACAAGAGGCTCGAGCAGCTCAGCTTCACGGAGCTTGCACAAAAAACGAAGGGTCATTCCTCTTACAAATTCGTTGGGATGCTGAAGATCATTTCGAAGTGCATTGCTGTGCATCAAATGTCAGATATGTGATAAATTTGCTGCTCATCCCCACCCACCAGACCAAAATCATCTCTTGCTTCAGTTTGCCGTCGGCATTGTGTTTCGGGCAAATCTCCCAGTAAATGAGCAAAAGCTTTTTCAGCTGCTTGTTTTTGGAGGGCACAACGAATCGGATGATGTGCATGAGCAGTTGGGGGGCAGGGTCGCCGTTGAGCATGAGCAGAAGGATCTTCTTCATGGTTTCAATTTTTTGCGGGTCTTTCCCGTTCTCGAGCTGTGAGCGGAGGTCCTGGATGCTCGTTTGGTCTTTGTCATCTGTAGAACGGCGTGTATTGGCAGTGTGTACTTTCATAAAGTGTTGCCAAAAGGTTTTTACACGTACCATCTGCCTGAATGACCGTGTAAGCAACGGAAGACTCTGGTGCCGCCATAATGAGTTATAACGCTTCGAAATGGGTGGTTTGAGGGATCTCGTTCAGGTTGGATTATTGGGTCCAACGCTTCGAAACGGTATGCACAGGAATGCTACGCTAGCAATGCTGCGCGGGGTTCAGTTCAGAGTTCCGGCGTAGTTGTGACAGAGTAGCCGTGGGTTGTGTGCCGTGTTGTCCCAAGCTCCTTCCACCTACGTTCGAAACACTGCCACAAAGCCAGTGTCAGTCTCAACACAACCAGCGCCAAAATTCATCATGGCTGACAAAGGTACATACAACCTACCAGTACTGCAGTTGCGTGGAACACCGCATCAGTTTACTCACTATTCATGTTGTTGGAAATGCAGCCCAGAACAACACCGCACCTCCTGCTGTCACCCACACAGCTGCTGCAGCTCAATCCCTCATTGCCTCATCGACAAACCCCTCCGCTATCTCCACAGACCCCGCAAAGTACTCCGAAATCGGAATGGCAACCGTATTTGGCGCCTGCTCGGGTTTTGCTGCAAAGAAGCTCGCTAAAACGTATGAGACCCAAATGGGTGGCACTCTCTGTGACGTTGGTGTTGAAGAAAGTCGTTTTTGTTCTTTAGGGGTGGCCTCATCGTCGGTCTTGGCTTCATGAGCATCCAAGGTATTCACGAACTGCTCCATTGGACACTGTAATTATTTAATGTTATGATATTTGTATGTGTGTGAAACAGCCCTCGTCTATGCGGACATCCTCAAGATTAACTGGCCACGGGTTGAAAGCATCATCATTGGTCCTTTGGATCTCGACAAGGACGGAAAGCTCACCTCTAAGGATGTCCAAGTCGGTACCGCAAGGTAAACTCCCATCCGCTATTTGAATCGACATCACTTATTGCTGTATTGCAGGTTCATACATGTGCTGACCACCGACATGCCCGTAAGTACACCGTGTGGAAGTAAATTTGGAAAGTTGCTAATATTGGTGCTTTTCTGTTTACGTAGAGCGCTGCTGGGTTTTCTGCCGCCTTCTTGATGGGCTTCCGCTATGGCTAATTTCACAGAGTGAAAAGCGGTTTTGTTAGCTTTTTGCGCATGCTTGCTTTTAAGCTCACTTGGAATGGCATTTTGATAAAGCCGCACTATAATACTTAAAAAGCATCTGAAGTTTTGATTGTCATAATCACAACAATGAGAAGTCACGCTTCAGCAGCTGGCTGCTAGACAGGTGAGAAAGGAACTCGTTGAATTCTGTCTCCATCAAAGGCTTCCACTTCTAAGTGATCGGTATAACAAGAATCGCTGCATGCCAATTATGTGCTGTCATATCGCAGTTGCAGTTGCAAGCTTGTTGGAAAGAACGGTGAAATGAGGCGACCAGTTGGTCTGGACATCACTGATTTCCACACTGTTCTTTGTCCTGTTCGGAATCGATCAACTTTCTACTATCCATGGTTCAAGCGCATCTTTATTGATGAAATGTCGAGCTGATACCATTTGGCAACTGTATGGCAACTTGGTTGTTTTGTTTTGCTAGAGTCGCAGTGAATATAAAACCTTCTGTATCCAGCGCTTCCTTAGCATGTTCCGAAATTGTATCATTCATGCTGAGGAACTAGAGATCTTGGAACGGCTGAACAACGAAATGTGAGTTTGAATGGTGGATGAGCGCGAATGATTTCATGTCAGGTTGTTCGTCTGAACTCCAGATATTTACGTTCCAAATTCTTGATTTACTTTAGGAGCGACTGAGCATGATGCGAATAAACTTTAACAGCTCCCAGGAATTCGACAATATTCTGGGAATATCGGCATGGACCCCACACCTCTTCTCACCAACGAATTACGGAACCAATATAACCGAATCTGAGCTTCTGCTGCGTCCCGAGCATTCCTGTCCGACCATAACCTAGAGAACAGATGAATCTCAGCATGGTCAAAAGCAAAAGAAGTTGATAAAAACACCTTTCGCCAAGAACTGAGACCCGAGGAAAGAGCGTAGTTATCAGATTGGTCGAATCAGTGAGCTCACCCCACATGCATGCCGTTCCACCAATCACACGATTCCACTCTGGAGGGTCCGTGCTTGCCAAAGAAAGTCCCATCAGCGGATCATAAGCGTAAATCCTCTGCCACGTCTAACAGCCATAAACTAGTCAAAACAAAATCTGGACCTTTGAGCCTACATTACCTTGTAGGGGTCGCACCACGATGTCCCGCCCTTCATGTAATCCCCACGTCCGCAATCTAGGTACAGATAATCCTTAGGTGAAGCAACGACGCTGTACCCCAAATCCACAGCGCGCTTGAGGTTCGAGGCGTCTCTCCAGACTTGGATGACGGTGTCGTTGGGAAGCTTGATATTGAAATCCAAAACTGCTTCCTCCCAAAACATCCTGGTTTTGTTGGTCCCGAGCGCGGGATCGACGGCGTGGTCTTGCAGGTATTGGATTAGTTCACTAAGGGAGGAGAGACTGTGCGAGCGCATAAAGTCTTGGGTTGGGCCGTGGGACGTATAACAACGGTCATTAACCTGGTGAGTTTTGAGAATCATGTGAGTTTGAGTGGGATGAGGTAGTTAACCTAGAGGATACCTCGTCCATACCTAAGAATGTATTGTTTAGTCCATCATTGCTGCACAATTGCGTCGCCATATTTGCGTACCAAGGTGGAAGTACTGGTCGGGGAACCAGGTCGCCATCTCGCGTAGAAGAGTGGCGACCTTTGTATACGTCTCGTTCTTTGATAGATCCAGCTGTCCCGACGGGGGCTACTATCGCTGTCAAAAACCGTGATGTTTCATTACCTGGACAACATACCTGAGCTGCGTAACTCCACCAGTCCTTCATGGCTCCACATGTTATAAGATCCGGATACCCGATTCCCCAAGCGAAAGTGTGACCTGGCATATCAAACTCGGGAATGATCCTTACACCGCGATCCATCGCGTACTCTATGATCGACGCGATGTCCTGTTTGGTGTAAGTCTCGAAGGGAGAGTATGCTCCTTTCACAAGATCGGGGAGTGATTCACTCTGAACTGGAAAACTCTGCGAATCAACAATGTGCCAGTGCAGCACGCTATGTGAGAATCAATAAATCATTTGAAATCATACACACGGATTTCCTCTTTGAGATGAATGTGTTCATCTTTCCTAAATGACCATATCTCTCAACTCACTTCATTTTAGAGAAGGAAAGACCGTCGACGACAGAGCGGATGGTCGAGAGAGTAAGATAGTGTCTCGACGAATCGATGAGAACCCCCCTATATCCAAACCGGGGGGCGTCCGTAATCTCGATAGGCGTCCTTGAAATGGACTTTTGAAGATTGAAGTATGCGCAGCTGGATTGTGTTGAGTTAGAAGAGAGCGATGGTGGGGGGTATCCCGTGATATTCGGACGAATCAGTTGATACAGTGTCTCGATGGCTCTCAGCGCGCCAAAAGACGTAGCAGCGGAGATTTGGATTGTGGAATCTTTGTCTGATACTCTGATCGAGTACGATTCGTCTGTAGAAGGGGTCAGATTCGAATCTGACGACGTGAGCGCGATTGACAGAGTGGTGAAACCCGACGTCTGCGATGGCGTTAGTGTGGGGCATTGAGATAAGTCGCCAAAGATGTACGAGCTGTATCGGGCCCAAGCACGTTCTACGCGTGGGGATGAAGCATTTGGGAATACGAGAGCGATTGGTAGGGCGATTCGGCGTGTTGTTGCGCCGAGCGAAATTGATTTTGGTCGCGGAAAAAGAGGAATTTCAAGCGGGGGTAAGGCGGATACGGCGAACGGGATTGAAACATCGAATGAGGGGTTCGAGATTGATGGTGGACTGGCTGGATCATGCACGCGGAGAAGGAAGTGGAGGGATGTCGCTAGACAGGCGAGGAGAATTGCGACGAGCGACATGAGGAGTGAGACGACGGGGACGGAGGTGAGGCATAAACGAATGCGGGAGGTCGAAGGACCAACGGAAACATTCTGTGGTTTTGTTGGTGTTTCTGTGTTAGGCATTTTGTTAGAAATTGGAAATGTCAAAGCCAGTGAAAATGTCAAATTTTGTGGAGCCGACCGACGGAATTCTTGTGCTGCTGGATGGTGGTTAGACGACCAAATCGTCGCTTATAGAACCGCAACGCATCTGCTACGCTCATTTGTCCAATCAGATGTCGTCCATCTCGTTATCTCAATGGGCGATGCCAGCAAAGAGAGGGGGTTTGGACAACGCCTTGACGTGCACCTCCAAAGCTCCTTCCCATGCTCGTACACCTCGAATCCGATAGACAGAGCAAGTATGCTTCGACATATTGAAGTTCTCGAATGGTGGAAACGGAGTGGACTGAAGCTGAACTGGACTTTCTACGCAATGGCAATTGCGAGTTTGAAGGGTTACACATCGGTTCTCGAGTAGTGGAAACTAGTGGACTCGAATTAAAATGGACGACTTTACGTGATGGACTTTGCAAGCAGGGCGGGCTCGTCGCTGTGCTCGATTGGTGGAAGAACAGTGGGCTTGAAGCTAAAATGGACTGATTATGCTTTGGACTAGTCCAGCGCGTCAGGATGGTTAAGCGTCTTAGACTGGTGTAAATCGAGCGGACTTGAATTGCGGTACAGAGACACGCCATCTTGAAAACAAAAGACGTTCTGGTTCTAGACTGGTAGTATGCAGTGGTCTCGCGCTGAAGTGTGGCCCCTTGGCGATCGATCGGGCGAAGGATGTAGGATCTATACCCTTAATTGGTGGAAAGCGGGTGGTCTTGAGCTGAAGTATTCCGAACATGCGATCGATGGAGCGATCGATGGAGCGAGCAATGGAGGTCATATGGCCTTGTTGGAGGGGTGGGGACCAAGTGGGCTCAAGCTCCTGCACATCATAACGAGTAGCGAGATTATTGATCAACAATATAGTCTCAGGGCTTTCATTTCCATGAGTCTTTCTAAACCCATCAAGTACTTGAACGAGTAACGTTTCAGCCTGTCCGAATTTCGACCCAGCGAGGTAAAACGAAGCGAGGTTGTTCATGGCTTCAAGAGTGCTTAAGTGATCCGGCCCCATCGTGCGGTTCAGATCTTCGTAGACTTCAAAGCACAGCACCTCGGACTCTTCGTATCTGCCCAGGGAGCCGTATAGTGCCGCAAGGCTGCCAACGGCGGTAAGTGTGGCGAGGTTGTCACAATCGTTTGCTTGAGTTTGACGAAAGTCACGGACCGAGGGCATAGAGATACAACGGCTCTGCCTCCAATAGTTTGCCCTGGGATTCATAAACTTGTGCGAGGTTCTCCATAGCCATGAGAGTGTCGTGATGTTTGCTCACAACAAAATGCTTGCATATCTCTACGCATGATACGTAGTTAATAAGCGACCCAAGAAAATTTTCTTTGATACTCCAACGCCCCTTTCTTCGAAAACGAAACGGAGAAGTGATACCCAATGCGACCGCATGACGTTTGAACGTTATGCGCAACCATCTGTGTAACTTTCAAGTAACATTATGATTGAGTTAATATACCTTTTAGGATACAAGCGAAATCAGCAACAGTAAAATTATAGGCAAACACAAAAATGGAGCAATATTAATTAAAAAGCGTATTGAAAGCCTGGAAAACAAAAAGACTGCTATTGTTCCTAACATCTATGTTCCCACGCTCCGTTTTGTCTGTGCCACAGGCACACCAACTTTTCTTCCCCCAGTGGCTGAGTCAGTGAGGATCACTCAACTCTCGACATGGTAAAGGGAATGAGCTGAGGGAGACTCTGGCTGACTGCATTACTGTGACAAAAGACCAAGGGAACGTCCAGCTTCGGTACTCGTCACAGGAAGACCCACTCGCTGTGCAGGCGCTGCGGTCATCGTGCCTACCACAACGCAAAGAAGACCTGCGCTCAGTGTGGCTACCCCGCTGCTAAGACCCGCAGCTGTGCGTATTACTAAAAGAGAGATATTGGTGTTGGGCTTGTGTCTCGTTCGATTTGGTGGATTGAGTTGAGGCGATAGACAACTTGGATTGTGGATGATTATTGGGATTAGCAACGCGGCATTCCGTTTCGTAATGACTGACGCTCGCATTTCATGTGTATTAGTCAACTGGAGTGTGAAGGGCAAGCGCAGGAAGACCACGGGTACCGGACGCATGAGGCACTTGAAAGAACTCCCCCGCCGATTCAAGAACGGCTTCCGGGAAGGTAATGTTATGAGATGTAATGTCTAGGATCATGGTGTCTCATTGTACATATTTACATTAGGAACCGTTGCCAAGAAGGTCACTGCCAGCAGCTAAATGATTCAGAGTTGAATAACTCCCTCGCATCACATTCCTTGCTGAACAACCCATTCTGTTAATCACAAAATACACGATTGGTTGCGCACATTCCCTCTGATCCACCTCATCAACCGGTCATTGTGATGATCTTTTGGAGTGTTTCCCATCACCAGAGGCTTTGACATTTCCCCATCACTAAGCCCCAGCAACTCCTGTCCAACCACCACAACCCATCAATTCTTGACCTGATCCTCATCACAACCTTGCAAAAGGCGTCTCGTTGTTCTCTCCATTACAGTCATTCTGCGGTGTCCTCTCATTAACGACCTCGCATTCAACTATGGCTGCTCTTTTTTCAATCGTCTTAGTCCTCTTGGTAATTTCAATTCCCCTCTTCCTCTTCGTTGTGTGGGCCATCGCTCCTCGCCCACGTCCGCCAACTGCATCCGAACAAACTTACACAGATCCATCAACCGGAGCCGCTCGCCCCTTCCCGTCCATCCTAGATGTCACTCTCTCAACAGTTGACCTATCTATCATTGTACCTGCATTTGATGAATCCAAGCGGTTGCCGGCTATGCTGGACGAAGCGGCAGAATACCTTGTTACCAGAAAAAGCAGAAACCCTGCATTTCAGTTTGAGATCATTGTTGTTGACGACGGATCCAGAGACAATACTTCGGAAGTCGCCCTGAAATATGCAAAGAGGAAAAAGATGGCTGGTGTCATCAGAGTTATGACGCTGGAGAAGAACAGAGGGAAAGGTGGGGCCGTAACTCAGGTGGGTAATCAATCCCAAATATTTGAGTAATTGAGCCTTAATTTCGTGACCTTCTAAGGGCATGATGGTGGCGATAGGATGCAAGCTCCTCTTTGTCGATGCGGATGGCGCGACATTGTTTTCTGACATCGAACGATTGGAAGCAGAACTCGATCGAATTACTGACGGTAATGGTTTCGGAATCGCTGTCGGATCTCGCGCGCACATGGTAAACTCGGCTGCCGTCGTCAAGGTATCATGAAAGAACAAAAAGTTTTGTCAGAAACATTTTGCTTGATCCTGCGTTTACTCTCGCACAGCGTACATTCATTCGTAACTTTTTGATGCGTGGTTTCCACACCATCCTGCTGTTCCTCGGCATCTCATCCATCAAAGACACACAATGCGGCTTCAAACTCTTCACCCGGCCAGCTGCGCGCCTCATCTTCCCAAACATGCACGAGCAAGGCTGGATCTTTGACATTGAGCTGCTCCTCATCGCCGAGATGCGCCGTATGCCGATTGCTGAAGTGCCGGTGACGTGGCATGAGGTCGAGGGGAGCAAGATGCAACTTGTCAAGGATTCAATTAGGATGTTGATCGATCTGGTGGTTATGAGAGTGTGCTATTTGGTTGGGTTTTGGAGAGTGAGTGAGGAAGGAGCAGCCGCAGCGAATGGGACGGCAAAGAAGGAGAACTAGGGGTGCTGAACAACCCAACACACTATGTGCACCACTGACGCATTTTTTTGGTGCCGATTTATTGTTGATATCAAACATGACTGCAAATGCAACTCATATAGATTTGAATCAGATTCATCTTTCTTCAAATCATTTACTAGCCCACTCCGTGCCCACCAGTCAACCACATGCTGAAGCTTCTTTCTTCTGACAATTTCAATGCTGCGCTTTGACCATTTGAGTGGTAATCCACTGTTTTTCCACCATTCTTTTCCCTGTGCTCGATGATGAGGGACGGTGTGCAAATGGTTTCGGGAAAGCTTTGCCCATTCGTTACTTGTGTCCAGGGAAATAGAAGCGGCATTCAGTGCCCACAGCACCAATTTACGAGCATGAATGCCTTCAGGTTCTCAATGTCGAGCATGCGTGGTTCGCAGAACACAACGACTCCCAACAGCGATATTTCTTGAGGACGGTAGAACTGTCGCGCTCGGTACAACCATGTCCCAGATCCGTCTCCATGAACCTTCTGACCACAACCAAACTCCAGAGTGGGCGGTGGGAGGACTCGGACTGGGATACGCTCAAGGTTTTTCGAGAGTCGCACGCCAAGTGTCGGATACTCGTTCTCAGGATAATTGAAGAGAGACAGTCCGTGCATGATCTGACGTGCATGAGCCTACAAAATAAGTTTGAGAAAATGCATGAACCTCTCATTCTGCGTTCCGACGTCGGGAGGTTTGCACGTGAATCCGATCTTCTCTCTTGTCTGTGCTTCGTTGAGCTTGCCAGTGTGACGTTGACCGTCAACAAGGCTGCACACCTCCATTGGGAAGTACACGGGTTTCTTGACATTGGTGCTGCAGCGCTCCGATCGTCGGAAGTCCAGTGTTGATAAACTTCGTCCCAAAATGCTCGGTGAAGTAGTCCTGGATGGAGATTTCGCTGCTCCCCTCGTCTTGTTTGAATGTCATGATAGAAGGAGCGTCTATTTGCGCGAAGTCATTTGAACTTTGAGCGGTTGGTGTAGCTTTAACGATTACCTCCCAGTTTCGTGATCTGTATTTCTTTGTTTGGCCATGGTGATTCGTTGAAATCCTTAGCCCGCGAAGCTGTAGTCATTGCGATCATTGAGATTCGAAGATGAAAGAACAGAAATTTGAGTTTCATACCGTCCTCTCGAACCTTTCCACATCTCTTTTTTGCAGAGGAGTCTTGATCTGGGCACCGTCCGTGAATCCAAGAAGCTTGCCCGCGAAATTCACCAAGGAACCAGCCTGGACGAAAGCGCTAGCAGATGTGTCAAGATTTGGCGCTAATCCGCGACCTGCTATGCATACGGATTGGTGGAATCCCGGCCAGCCAGACCTCCATCCCACCAGACATGGGACGCGAATTTTCTTCTTGGAAGAGATTTCGACCGACGCTGATGAAAGAGTCCGCGACCTTATGGCGAATAATGATGTCCAAGAACGTGATCATCTCGTGCGGTGTAGTGATGGAACTGTCATGAGTGAGTCCGAACGTGAAATTGCTCGACCATGCTCACCTGAGCAACTCTCCATTCAGAAATGAATGCAGAGATGAAGAATAAAGCTCTTTTGTGAATCTGAAAGCTAGTTGATATGCAGCACGAGACCGATGCGTGGGATCGTAATTGCCCCGTGTGCCTCCTTCAATGGCATGGTGATGGGTTCCGCTTTCGATCGAGGCTTCAATGGTGAACTTAAGGCAGTTGTCTTGATCAACTCGGATAGGTTTCGAAGTGTACGCGTTCTTCCTCCCGTCGAAAACAGGAATGGCACCGTTAAGCTCAGGTGAATCTTGGAAGCGCACCTCGAACAGTTGCCAGATCAGGCGGTAAAGCGGAGGTGGAAGCTCCGGTGCAACATTCACATCGTATCTGTAAAATAAACGAGTTTCTGAGGATCTGGGAATGGAAATAAATGAATTGCCTCACTGATATATTTTGCCAGTTGGGAACTCTTTGAGACGGATGTAGTTAACGAGCGCTCTGTGGTATATAAGCATCTTCAGATCTTTGCACTTCAGAAACTGCGATTGACACTCACATAGTTTCTCTTCCGAGCGTTATGTTCCCTGTTGTGGTCGTACGATCATGATGGATGTTTCTTAGAGAGTGATCCTGACGCACCTTTTCTGGTTGCAAAGAAGGAGCTTGAATTGATGCAACGCTTTCAGTGTCCGCGAGGGCCACAGTTGAAGCGAGCATTCTCCCAATCCCAAGCCAGGGGATGAGTTTATCTAAATGGAAGGAACAACGCTTCCCACGCACCTACTTTCATTCTGATCTTCACATGTCACTGAGAATTGCTGCGCCCCATCCCACCTTGCGTCGTCCGGATCATGGCCCGTGCACGAACCTCCTCGCTACTTAAGACGTTCCCCAACCCGCCCCCTCCGAGCCCCGACCACCTTTTGAAGTCCTTTCATTCTCAGCGTACTTCCAAGATCACACCTTTCAATGAAACAGAAGGCGGTCATCGTTGGTGGTGGTGCAGGAGGAATCACTCTTGCCGCTTATCTCGCAAGGAGCGGCATGGATGTCACCGTCGTCGAGAAGAACGAAAGCACTGGTGGTCGCTGCTCTACAATTTACGAGATGGATCCCACATCCGATCCTTCTTCGCCGGCTCACTTCCGCCATGATCTTGGCCCTTCTCTCCTTCTTATGAAACCGATCTTTGACCGCATCTTTGAGGAACTCGGAGAAAAGATGGAAGATCACGTTCGCTTGGTTCGCTGTGATCCCAACTATATCGTCCACTTTATCCGTTCTGCTAACGAGATGGTATCAACTGGCAATGGAAAGATGGCGAATCGTACTTCGTAATTTCTTGAAATTCTCCCGTTTATGTTGGTTTGATGATAATGTAACCTTCACAGATCCAAAACTCGTGTCGCTACACTCTCGAAGCCAAGCCCGCAAACCCCCGACCGTATCATGCTCTCAAGCGACGTTGCTGTTATGCGAAGTGAGCTGAACAAGTTTCACCAGAATGCATTTGATGGTTATCTCCGCTTCCTCTCTGAGGCTCGCCGCCATTACGACCTGTCGATCGACAACGTACTAATGAAGAACTTTGACTCGTGGTGGCAGCTCGCAACTTCACCAGTTCAATGGATGAATCTCGCTCGTGAGTTTGACATAGCCGGAACTGTCTGGGGATCGACTGGAAAGTACTTCGAAACAGAAGAGCTTCGTCAAGCGTTCAGTTTCCAGACCATGTACATGGGCATGAGCCCCTACGATGCCCCCGCGACTTACAACCTGCTTCAGTTCACTGAATTCGCCGAAGGTATGGTTCTAGATGTGCCTCTCTTGGAAAGCTATTAAGCGTGTAACTTACAAGGTATCTGGTATCCGATTGGTGGATTCAACGAAGTTCTGGTTTCCCTTCAACGTATCGCCATGAAATATGGTGCTCGTTTTGTCTGCTCGACCACCGTTACGGAGATTTGCGTGAATGAGTTCAACCGCACCACTGGAGTGAGAGTCTCTTCAACTCAAAACCCCCAGGAGACCAGTTTTATCGGTGCCGATATTGTAATCTGCAACGCCGACCTCGTCCATGCCTACAATAAATTGCTGCCCAACCCTGCAGCGATGATGAACCGCTCAACAATGAAGCAGAAAACTTCTCTGATGAAATCGACTGCGATGGCTCACCGATCTACTGCTATGGTTCCCAAGGCAGCACCCGCAGGTGGTGGAATTATTGGAGCTGTTTCTGGGACGATTATGCCGTACGTTGATCGCGCAGTACCCGCCAATTGGCGTCCTTGGCTGACATATCCCGAGCGGCTCCGACGCATGGAGCACACATGTTCAACTTTCAGCTTCTACTGGGGTGTCTCTCGCAATATCCCTGAGCTGGGGGCACATAGCGTTTTCTTATGCTCGGACGAGTACCGTGCGTCTTTTGACCAGATTTTCAAAGATGGTACGCTGCCCGATATGCCAAGCTTCTACATCCACACTGCAAGCCGGGTCGATCCCAGCGCTGCACCCGCGGGAAAAGATTGTCTCACCGTGCTCGTACCAACTGGACACATGAACGATGCCGAGGATTACTGTGATGACCCTGATGGACGTCTGGCGAAGCTTCAAGCACGGGCTCGTGCCATGGTCATTTCCGTTCTCGAGGAACGTCTTGGGATCCCGGACTTCGAAGCGCTGATTCAAACCGAAAGGGTAATGAATCCAATCAAGTGGCAGAAAAGCTTCAACCTTTCGCGTGGTTCTATCCTTGGTCTGGGTCACAACGTCACTCAGGTTTTGTGGATGCGACCCCGAACTCGTCACGATGTTATTGACAATATGTACTTTGTCGGTGAGTGGTCATTGTAAACATAAGGAATTCCTCATTCAAACGAACCTTTGGTAGGATCGTCCACCCACCCTGGTGTTGGTGTCCCGATCGTGCTTTGCTCTGCTCGTGTGGTCGCCGAACAGATTCTCGGAGGTCAGAAATGCGGTGAAATGATGCCCAGTAAAAGCACTGGAATGGTTGGGGGGATGATGGATACCGCAAGCTCGCTGCTGAACTATGCAAGCAGTGCAGTCTTCGGCAACAGTGGATCAACAGCAACGACGGCCTGATGGCACAGTGGGCTGTAATGTTATGTTCCTCATTGATAGAAGAAGCTTCTGGCGAAGCGATGATTTCCTATTTTTAATGGATAGCTATTTGTTTTCTAAGGAAACTGTAATATTTAAGTTATAATAATTTTTATCAATACCACAGCATTGGAAGACTCCTGCACAGGGAAATCACGGTGCACCGGCTAAGCGCTGGTCCCATTGGTCCAACCAGCGCTAGGAAATTCAAGAAAATCGCAGGACTGACGAAAACATCAAGTCATCCAGCTTCCTCTTCATCATCTCGAGCAAGATCGTTTTTGGGGTCCAACTTTTAGGTGGGATCTGGCGAAAGCCAGCAGAATCATACTCAAGATCAACACACTGGTTTGAATTCGGAGAGAATAAACGATCTGACATCGCCAGGCAAAACCGTTGACAATCAAACATTGACACCAGAGCCGTTAAAGGAGCACAGTACTGCAAATATCGAGTCAAACGAAGAGCCGTTGTGGGTCCCACCAATGAGCATCAATGTATGGCAGCGAGCGTTGTCGTTAATGGGATCCTGTCCCTCCGGTTCACGTCATGTATACCATAAGCTTTCTCTTCCGGTTCGTGTTCCTCTCCCTCATTATTCACGTAATAAACTTCTCAAATTCAGAATGAAGGATTGTGCAACATAAGCTTTCTTTCACATTTTCAGTTCCTCACATCCTACTTGCCCGGAAATAATCTTGTTGATATCAGCCCCCTCACTAGTAACTAACTCAGGTGGATCCATCTAACAACTAGATGATGTCCAATGATCCTGAATGTGGATGACCCTACGACGCCTGCTATGTTTAATTATCAGGAGCTGGATCTGTCACGTTAACTTGATCCAGGGAAATCTTTTGGATGTGCTTGGGGTACACAGGTTTCTCCGATGTGTCTGCCTAGATTGCAATAAAATTCTTCTCGTCGAAGAAGTTGTACAGGAGTGTGCACACCAAGGGAAAATGTGATAGAAAGCTTGCAGGGACTGGAAGGATTGCCATTGAAATGTTGGAGATGGTGAGAAGTTAATGGAGATGAATGTAACGATTTCTCTGGTCTTCTCGCAGCTTCATTGTGCGGAGTCGAAACCATGAGTGACCTTCAGTAGTTGAAAATATCCAGTAACCTGGTCTAATCACTTTCTCCACTGAAACTGAGAATCTCAAGAGCGAAGCCCAAACCTCGACCAATCCATATCATCTTCGGGTCCTGAACATCGCACACAACAATCTTGCATCAACTGCGGATCTCACAGCTCTCTCATCGTCCTCGGCCTCCTTTCCTTCCTGACTGACTTAAATCGTCAATCAAATCCGATTTCTTCCAGCCCAGTCTCTCATCCCGGCTCCTGATGCTTACACCCACCTGCAGAACACTCCCTTGTAGTCACCATTGAATGGAGGTACAGGTACTCCGTCATCTCTATCTCCTTCCAAGGCTGTGTCCTCGACGGAGGACCTGTCAGCGTCGAAGACAAGGTGCGGCACGGCTTCTCTATGATCTATCTGCGGAGGTTGTCGCCGGGTCGCGCACGCTGTGATGGTCGCCCGGAGATCAAAAAGAATATGCGAGGATACGGAAAGATTGAGGCCATTAGCATTATGAGATCCCAACGGAGTTTGTAAAAGGTAAGCCTGGCAGCAAGCGATACATGTGCGATGTGGGCGCTAAAGCGATCACACTTGAACGCACGAAATGTGTTCATCGCCGCGCCGTCCATCGAAGACCTAACAGTAGCTTCCTGGATGCAGCCCGAGCAGGAGAATCTGTCACGAAATGGGTTAAAAAAGCTAGGAGTGGTTCACAAGCAATGGTACTCTTGAAGATGGTGTGTTTGATCTGAGCACTCTGAATGACGATGTGGAGGAATATTGAAAAAGCTGAAACAAAGGGGGTGCGGATAATTATTGGACCCAAAAAAGAGACACGGAAGACGAAGTAGAGGAGGATAACGACTAAAATATAAGTAAGAGTGTCCAATGTTCAAAAATGCGAAATGTTTGACTGGAACATATATTTTTTTAAACCCCAGCAGCTATCACACCTCAAGCACCAAAGAACACTAACGCAAGGATAGTGGCAACACCAGCAATGGTCAGACGCTCAATGCCAAAAGCCGCAAGCCCAGCCGAAGTACCAGAGGGAGTTGAACCTGCAGTAGCTGCTGCGGTTCCTTTCGAGGTCAAAGTACTTGTAGTAGGTGACGAAGACTTTGAGGGCACCAGGACCTGGATAAAAAAACATCTTAGTTCTGTTTCGGATGGTTCTAGGCATTCATACTCTTCCATCCGGAGTGGTGAGATTCATTCCTGCATCCGCTGCAACACCCAAGTAGTTCTTAGCCTCACAGTCTGCATTCAACGTTTTGACAGTGTTCTTCGCCTTCTCCACGTCTGTACCCGGTGCAACCAGCGTCGGCGCACAACGATCGTATGCCTGAACGTAAGGCGACGTGGCATTGAACCCGGAGAGGCAAATACAGGATCCGACGCTGGCGAAGTAGTAGTCTGCCTTCGCCTGGTCGATCGTGGTCCCTGCCGCGCTTTGCATGTCTTGAAGCAAGTCAACCGTGCATCCACCCACAATGAAGACGACATAGCTGGCAGTCTGTGCGCATTGAATCTGGTCAGCGGGAATGGCGGGGAATTGCGACGGAGGGGGAATGGAGAGGTAGTCAGGCTTTCCCGAACCACCAGGGGTCTGTCCCTGGATTAACGCAGCCCGCGCATTGTCACCAAGAAGCGACTCTGCAATCCCGCCAATTCGTGCGGGTTGGCTGGCAACCGCACTGGCAAAAAGAGAAGCGATGATGGGCAAACTGTAGAGCATTATGATGTTAGTAGCGGTAGGGTCCGGTTTTTAAATTGAAATTTAACACACAAACACTAAATTTTTTCGCGCGTGTGCGGCTGTGTGGATGGAAGCATTTTCGTTGATGGTTGATGCACTCAGCTGAGAAGTTTCAATCATGAAGGCACACACTCCTATGACAAGGTTACGACAATTAGACAAAGGGGGTGTCGAGAAAACGCCCAAACGACCCCTTGAAAGAGTCCCACTCTACGGCCCGGTGTTTCCCAGAAAACTTTTCATTGATTGAACCAGCCACAAATCACGCTTAGATCCTATCTGAATTTACCCGGGGAGCTGGACAACGCAGTGTTGTCTGGATTCAACTCCAGGCCTACGACCATTGCGCAACTTCACTTGTTGCTGCATCTGATGTCGATAAGGCGAAGAGTACCTGGAAAAGCTGGACACGGAAATTAGACTTCAAATACTAAAACTTTGACGCTGGAATGGAGATCAAGTTCAAAAGTGGCAATGTATTGAAGCATCGAAAAGAATATCTCATCAGACTCATTCGAAGGAGTTCAAGCCCTTCTCAGCGTTTGCGACCTATAGGATTGATGGTGTGACCATTGCCACCTTGCCTCTATGGTTACAGCAGTTTTTTTTTCGTTGCTTGAAAGTTCGAACACGATACACACAGCATATACACTATTGCATTAATCTGAAGGGTATCTCAATTATATCGACAATCTCAAGATTTCCGTTCTTTTCCTCCCGTTTATTTCCTTGCCTTGACTCTCTTTGAATTGATACATCTCCTCCAGTTAGTCACCAAGTTAAC
The DNA here is from genome assembly GCA_025526935.1 of Cladochytrium replicatum. NCBI lineage: Eukaryota > Fungi > Chytridiomycota > Chytridiomycetes > Cladochytriales > Cladochytriaceae > Cladochytrium > Cladochytrium replicatum. The sequence goes on from JAHLKD010000138.1 coordinate 53,270, forward strand.
GAAATGCAATGACGAAAACAAAATATTTCATAAACACCTCAAATAATCCAAGATGAGGACCAATTCACGATCTCAAATACAGGGCGAGGATGGTGGAAACTATTCCGACAATTGGCAATCGCACATGTTCTCTTCGCCCAGCTCCATGTGAAGTCTTGGTGGGTGTGTTAATCTGGAATATGTAGTTCTGTGATCAGTGAAAGCGCTGCAAAACCGTTACACCTGACCTTCCCATTTAAATTCAGCTGAACCCAACCCCATTCGCAACGTCCAAGTAACGACGTGCATCACATTCCGAAGGAACACGGTTGATCGCTTTCTTCCCCTCTTCTGGATCCGTTCCTTGTGCCGCGATTGTTGATGCGCAACGATCGTACGCCTGCACATATGGTGACGTATTAAATCCAGAGTGCAAATACATTTCCCTCCGAGATAAAAGCAATAGTCTGCCTTCAATTGGGAGAAGTTATTTGTTGGACCTGAGCTTGCGACGAAACTGACTACGCCATTAAGGCATCCGCCCTAAATGAAGCGCATGTATTTGGAAACTCCCATACACTCGATTTTGTCCGAAGCAATCCGCGGATAGATCGTCGGGTTTGGAGGTATGATCAACACAATTTCGCAGTTCGTGCTGACGCCCGTTACGAACGAAGAATACACAGGGTCCAAGAGTACAGAACTAGTGGTGCCATCAATGCGACTGGAAGCCGTTGCGACTATGACTGACAGTGACATTATGGCCATAATAATAGAGAGCATCTTCATCTGTGACCAGCAGAAGTCCCTTTCGAAGTATGATTTCTGTTTTATAGCCGATCGTGTGTTCACCTGTGGAATTTCATCACCAACCGCCGCCAAAGCAACATGGGATATCGCACGGCGTGAACCTCGCAAATTTTCACCACAGGTTTACTCCATCACTTCTATTTAGCTGCAGAGTAAAAAGAAACCATAAACAAACACTTCCACTGAAAATGCATCACAGGCAAAGGAAAGAAACACATCGATCACACAAAATTGAATAGCACCATCGAAACTATTCAAAGTCGCACATAGTGCGGCGCTTCATCTCTCCATACATGTCTTTGTTCACCTTCTCCGACTTTCCGAGTTTCCTTCCATTGACTCCACAAGTCCCTACAACGGCAGATTCTCTCAGAGCGCTCTCTGGGAACGCCCCCTGAATCCATTGTGTGCACTCGCTTCGCAATTTTGTCCGATCCTTCTGCAGCGCTAATCCACCTGTTTCCATTCTGTGGAGGCGATGACACTCCTCGTAATAATCAATCACGGTCTGCGGTGGGAGGATCACCCGGAACGGTGGCTTCTTTCCGGTGTAAGCAACAATTGCGTTCAGTGTAATATCGTCACAGTGACCTTCCTGCGAATCTACATAGCTCTGAAGAGTGCTAGAGTAATCAGAGTCTCGGTACATTAGCAAGTGCCGACGATTGAGCAGCATGATCCGCGGAAGGATGAGCGAGTACGTTGCTCGGTCTTCGAAGCGCTCGTCCATAATATACTGATTATCTGCGGATATCTGACGGGCGAATGGACCTATTATCTGCGTCGGGTCTTCAAGCCAGTGGACGAGCATGCATGTGATTCCGTCCTCGTTGACAAAAATGTCGTCATCAATGTTGAGCACGGCGTCCGTCTCGATAAAGTCAATTGTTGTAGTCCAGCGATTATTGAGAGAGTTTTTGGTTTGGTGCAGAATAAAGAGGGGTGGTCCTTTGGGCCGATCGGGTTTAAGTGTGAAAGCAGGATTTGGCTTTTCTTTCCCATCTTCGCCAATGTACACATAGTGCGATGCAAAGCCGGTAACCTTCGCTGCCGGGCTGCCTTCAGGATTGTTCCACACCAATAGGATTCGATCGATCACGTTGAGATACTTTAAACTGGTATATTCTGCGACAGTTGACTCGAGCCATCGTGAACGGAAACCACTAGAAACGTGAGCGGTCACAATCACCGTCACGAGCGATCTTCGACTGACATCAGATCTCATGCCGAGGCCTCCGAGCTGGGCACGAAGAGGGTGTGATCCTGTGAAAGTTGAGTTGATCCAGCGCAAGGATAATCGCTGGGAGAGATGGTGGGCTGTTCGGTAATCACCGCACCGTTTGGATCCCCAAGTATCTAACGTGATTTTCCAAGGGTCCATATCAGTGACATTGTTTGCACGGATATCCGAATCAGCACCCTGCTCAACCAGACTCCCTTCATCTGTCGCCGAAATAATGTTGCTCGATTGATCCCCGAACAGGTTGGATGTGTGGAACATGTATCCTGAAGCATCGATATCTCCGATCGAAATCTTCGACTTCCCAAAAGAGCCATCCGAAGGAGTAATTCTACCCAAGTGTGATTTCCAAAGGACAAGCTCCTGAGTGCTTCGAGCGTGCGCAAGTAATGTGGTGAGAGCCTGCGGATCCGTAAGCATATTGTCGTCATCGAGATACACAATCCACCCGTGCTGGACTTCGTCCTCCCCACCGCGCTGATCGTTCCGAAGATCCTCCACCACCATCTCATGGAGTCTGTCGACATACGTGTTCATCGGATAATGTGTTTCGCAAAAGCAGTTCAGAAATTTGGTCCGTTCCTCGCTTTTGCTAAGCGGCGGAGCGTTCGCACAGTTCTTCTCCGGTGAACCACCGCAACTGCGACACGGTTCCATCTTATCAAACTCGCTGTAGAGGCTCTTAATGAGCCGAACCTGCATCGGTGCCCTGACGCCCGGAGCGGTCCACAAACTCGTTGCATCGTCTTGCGCGGCCCATCGTGAAGCTTCTACTTCCTCAATCGCAACCGTTCCAGATTGTCTTTCTGCTACTCTAGCAGTTCCATTCGCAAGGTAGCTGTTGAAGCTCTCTCGATCGTCGGTGACGACCAGGTGTCGAATGTGCGGGTGCGACTGGATCATCACAGACCTCCTGGCGTCATGGAAGAACTTTGGGCGTCCAGAAGTTCGCGTGAGTATATAAACAGGGTCGTTGTTGAAAATCGGATCTGTATCGTCGTTGATACTTTGGCAATCGTAATCCGATTGGTGTGGGCAGTTAGTACGGTACCGGAACGGATACATCCTTGTTGGTCCCGAAGGTTGTGCAACGGCCGATAGCGTAGGAGCTGCTGGCGGGACATTCGAAGACTTGAATCCTGACCGGAAGTAAAAGAATAGGTGGTTGTACAGATTTGTGGACTGCTCCGAAACTCCTCTACTCCTACATATGGCCATATGTTAGATTAAAATTATGGTTCATCCCTTTTAAACCCACCACCCATGAGCTAGGTACACTGGCTGATTCGGGCACTTGACTTCCCGACGAGAAGCTGTAAACTGATAGTTACACCCACATGGAAGTGGATGAAGTGAGTCCGGATGTACTCGGAAGAAACTGTTGATGACTAAGAAATAGAAAGCAATTAGACGACTGACAAAGTGCACCTTCAAACTTACAATCCTGTTCACCCCATCTAGCTTTCTTGAATCCGATATTCCTCGCAGTTCTAACTGTCGTATTCACATACATTTCCGTGAACCCAACCTTCCTCATCTTCTCCAGATCCATTAGCACGACCCCGCCGTTGAACTGGTACGTCTCCGTCTGCCCCGGTTTCGGACAGTACTGATTGAGCGATGGATCATAAAGCTTGCTTCGTGATGGCACATTCCCGCAGAACAATCCTGGTGGCACGACCCACTCGAAACCCAAGGGCCAACACAGGTTTGGGAAGTACTGGCAAATATCACCTTGATCCACAGACATCCCGATAAACTGGCTGTTGCTAAAGAAACGTCTCCAGCACGGCGTGATATCCTGCACTGCTGTTACGTCATTATCGACATACAATACTCGAGCAAACACCGAATCCGGCACTTTCTCATCGATCGCCTTTCCATTGACTTTCGGCATAAACGCAAGTCGTGCATGATGAGCCTGCAGTATCTCTGAAAGGAAGAACTTGCAGTGTGCCGACAAGTGGATCCCAGGGTCAGAGAACGCCATCACGGCGTGGCCGTACCTCTCACAAAGTCCATGATCATACACCAAAAATCTCACAGAGCTAGCCACATTCTTTCCACCTTTATCTAGGAACACAAATCCTTCATCGCTCCTCGTCGTCTCGTTTGATGTTCCGGGCAGAATCAGTAGTTCGTCGTATATCGAGTCCTCGAGCCCCCGCGGCACGATGAGATGGAAATAGAATTTGCTTCCGGGATTCGCAAACCTCATTACCGATCGCACCAGTTGTGCAGCATGCGGGAGTCTGTTCCGATCAAAGATCAGAGCGAGACTGATTTCACCCGGTAACCTCTCCTTTCCGACGTCTCCGATCGAATCGGATCCAAGCCGTTCTCGGATTGATGCGCGAAGATTAGAAGCAGATTTGTAGTAGTAGTCCGCTCCACCTCGATCAGCGAGGTTCCAGACCAACCACATCACCATCAAAAGGCTCAGAAAATACCTCCACACATGCCGTCTGAACGTTCCAGAGTTTGGCGCGTGAAACATGGCTTTCCGTCCCGTAGCACCGCTCCCGAAGGCCAGGAGCATCTCACAAGGGTTCATACACTGCAAAATTGAACAAACATATCAGAATGATTTCCACAAACCACTCGGATCACAAATCCAACCCACCCCAAAGTCACCTCCTCTCGATTTTTCGTACGCCTCCGCCTCATTCCCCGCCTTCTTCACCCGCCCCATCGTAAGCAAACCCACCGCCGCCGTCTTCGCTGCCCCGCACACTCCACCTCCCGCGCCGACCACAGCCCTCGCACTTGCAAATGCCCCCAAAAGCCTCCCAATAATGCTCCTCGCGTCCCGCGCGCGTTTTGTCTTCACCATCGGAGTCTGTGGAGGTGAGATCCCGTTCCCCCCCCTCTCCTCGTCTCCCTCCCTCGCGCACTCGAGATCCAGACGCGTCACGTCGACCTCGAGCATTCCGCGTTCTGTCGTGGAAGTCGCGGGAACGGTGGATCCAGTGATTAACACGCTCATCGTTTGGGTTGTGCTATATGAGATCGGTTGGATATTTGGTTGGACCAGTGCGGATGTGGCGACTGATCGCGAGCCACGCACAGTCGCACCCATCATGCTGATATTGGCATTGCTGTTCGAGCGCGCTACAACGGATTGCACGCCCTCTTTCCTGCGCTGAGTCGTGTTGTTCCCTAGTAGCACGTCCATTGATGGGTAAGAGAGGAACGCGTGCGCACGTGGGAAGATATTTTTTTAGATTTTGTCTTTTGGAATTGGATGTCTACAAAAGGAAACATGGTCGGGAATGTCAGAAAGGAAGTATTCTATCCAGAACTAAATAGCGAAAGCAGGTTCCATAAAAAATTTCACCCCTCATCGATCATCCATAAACTCACCGAGCAAAACATACCCCAGCTAACTTAGAGACCAGAGAAATAATCCCTCCGCACTCAATAGAATACTCGAAGAATTAGAGTGTGTTCTTGAGTTGAAAAGAAAAAAGTCCAAAGGAAACTGGTCCAAAGATGTGTCCAACAGAAAATGCGTCACCCAAACTGATAGAGCTGATAAATTGGACACCAAATAACCCACATGACTGGAGTAATGAATGGGACAGTTTCGACTCGAAACAGAATAGCGAAAAGTAAAATGTCGGAGGGTACGTACCGCTCCATTAGATACGAGACAGAAAAGCTCAACGAATGAAAAACCGTCACCACAACCAGACCGCTCAAAGACAGCTCTTCACATTCCCGCACTTCCCCGATCTCTCCTCCTGCTCTGGAACAACCCAAACATCTTCCCCTTAACCCTCCTCCGTTTCCTCTGTCTCGTCGCCATCCTATATACGACCGCGTCCTCAAGCTCGCTTCCGAATCCTCCCCCGCCACCACTGTTAAACGATCCCGTGCTCGCAAGCTGGTCCGCAGGCCATCCCTGCCACAACCCGGTCCCGGCAACGTCTCCAGACAAGATGAGTGTGTGCTCGAGAAGGATGGCGTCTTCCTCAGTCTCTGCTCCAGAAAGCAACCGGGAGTTCGCACGGAGAACGGATCCAGCGCCAAGCACAAGTGGATTAAGCGAAAACTGGCCCTTCGAGTTGATGTGACAAATCACCGACGCTCGGTCCACACACGCATCATCGTGGATGGTAACAAGATCTGGCTCCGTCATCATCGGGTCGCCGCCGGTAGGATATAAACAAACACGCTTTCCAATCTTGGCTCCAAGCATTCTAAAGAACGCAACAATGTACCATGAGCCGCGGACAAGGTCAAGGAAATCGTGCCGAGCGTGCTGGAATACAATAAGAATTTGCCACCGCTGGCAATAGCTCGACTCGTCCCAATTGTACTGGCCAACCTGTCGCCGTCCATGAAGCGTCCATTTGGCAATGATCTCAAGGACCAGCGAAATTGTAACCCATGACCAGTACAGCACAATATAGCTTCCAGCAAGTGTAGCGTATCCAATTCCCTCGGCCAATCCAAAGTTCTTGTTGTCCGGGTTCCGAATCACATTGTTTCCAAACGTTCTGAAAACGTAAGCTGAAGCCTGGATCGCACCAACGAACGGCATGGCCTTCATTGCTGCAAAGATCGCTGACAGCACGATAGTATAGAAAGCACAGAACCACATCGGATACACGAAATATTTTGCCTTGCGCTGATAGAACGCCCGTCCGAACGGCATCAACGTGTCCATCCTTCGCGCTTCAACAGGGTTGCCAGCGTCCCAGAGCACCGCGCCACCATTTTTGCTTCCAAGCCAGACCGATCCGTCAGGGTACCCTGTGTCGCGCTTTGCAAGTCCTCCGCTTCCAAGCACCGTGGTCCGTCCGATGTGACTTCCAGGCAGCAACACGCACCGATCCGCAACCATCGCTCCAGCGTCGATACTGATATGTGCAGATCCATCCAAGTCAGTTGGAACAACATACGTCCTAGATCCAAACACAACGTCGTCGCCGACAGAGAATAACTCGTGCTCGTACAAGAACAAACCAGTTCCTGGCCAATAGATTCGTTTCCCGCATCGTGCGCCAAGTGCTCGGTAAAACATGCTCGTAAACTCATAATGCTTCCCAAGAAGCCCGTAAACTCCTCCGAGTGATCCGTCTCCAAGCAACTCTTTCATGACAAATCGCCTAGTAAGTGCCCACTGGCTGCTGTTTTCTCCCGGTTTCGCGAGACCCAGAACTGCCCTCTTGACGAAGAGCACCATCGCCATGTAAACAAACGGAGACACCACCTCCCTCGCAACCGCAGCAAGTACCTTGAGCGCAATACGATCCGTCTGCGCAAAGTACACCACGATGGAAGGGAAGTTGGTCGTGTACCGGTCGCCATCGCTTCCAACTACACCGAGCAAGTAAAGGGCAGCACCCCAAGGCACCATCGATACAAGGTTCACAAGGATGATCAACGGGTAGCCGACAAACATCTGCATAAACAGCCCAGGTGCTGGCAATAGCACCCTGCAAAGCGCCTGATACGAAGGGTGGCAATCTCGAAGCTCGTAACTTGACGACAACGGCGGGAAAGCAGTGTCCGGTGGGATGTCTGCTCCGGGCGCAATCACCGTGCTCAGATTCACAATCACACGGTCCGAGATGTAGATTGGCGTAAGTACCATGCACCCATTCTCCATCGCAAAAGGTCGCACCCTCGAAGCGTCGAACGCACAATCGTCGCCAATTTCGACCAAGTCGTACTCTCCAATCACAGTCGATCGGTCAAACCTGGAGTTCTGCCCAATACGGGCGCCCATCAGTCGGAGGTACATCGACATCATCCTCGAGTTTGTCGAAAAGATTCCGCGTCCACAAAGCTTAATGATCTGATCCGCCAGCCACCATCGCAAATAGTACGATCCCCACAACGGGAATCGTCCCGCGCGGTAACGCCCAATGATCAACCACTTTGCTCCGATTCCAATAAACGGCATCATCAGCTTCACGAAGAACAATGTCACAAGAAGCACTGCCGCGAGCAACTCGAAGAACTTGAGGTTGGTTGGGTAGTACGCAGTCTCGGGAACAGCGGCAAACATAAACACAAGGCTGTGTAGGAACGCCAAAAGGTTCGCCATCAAGCTCCAGTAAATAAGTGATCGCAGTGGCCGGAACAACGCAATGGGAAGGATCTGGATCCATAGCGCCGCGAAAGACGTCGAGGACTGCGCTAAACGAGGTGGAGGCTCGTAATCTGGGCTTCCGGACTGATGCGCGTCTCCATCGTCACCGTCCGCCATCGAATCCACAATGAGCCCTGCGATTGCCTCGACCGTTCTGTACTTGAACAGCACCGAAGGCTTGAGATCGACTTGCGCAACCTTACGAAGCTTGCTAATTACTCGTCCTGCAGACATCGAATTGCCTCCAAGCATGAAGAAGTCAGAGTCCGCACCGATCATGAATTCCGGCTTCAATCCCAGCACGTCCCTAAACACGTCTGCGACGGCCTTCTCCGAACGCCCTTGCTTTCCGCCAGCTGCGCCGACTCCTGGTTTCGCAAGACTACCCTCGAGGGTCTGGAGGTCGACTTGCCCGTTTTTGTATCGGGGGATGAGGTCCACCACAAGCATCTTGACGGGCACATCGTAGTCATGCACCCTCTCACCAACAAAACGACCGATGTCCACCGCTGTAAGCGTTGAGCCAGGAAACAGCTGAACCAGCGCAATGAGCTGATCAGGATAGGACTTAAGCAGCCCTGCACCAACAACAACGTCCTGCACCTCCGGAATCATCCTGATGCATTGAAGAGATGATTCTGGGTTTGCAACAATCGGATAGCAAGGGATCGGGTCATTGACCGTTGCAGTGCGGGGAGGGCATCTGGGTGCCTCGTAAAGACGCTTGTGAGGCATAACCGAGTCCGTCAGCTCCACAATACCGAAGCGCTTGGCAAGGTTGATACGCAGGGGTTTGTTTGCTTGGTTCTTGGGAAGATCGTTCATGAACACAATGAGCTGGGGCCACTTCGATGGGTGGAGCGTCTTGGCTGCAAACCTGAAAATTATTCATTCAACTATGTTCAAAACGACTTGCGGTAATGACACTCACGTCTGAAGCTCGGAAAGGTCCAAGCGACGAGTGCCTTCCTCTTGCACAATCACCATACCGATCGTCTCCTGAAGCACGTCGTGCGGAACTACAAACGCAAGACAATATCGCACACGGGGATGCGCAAGTACCGCATCCTCGACTTCTACAGGTGAAATAATCTCACCACCACGGTTGATGACTTCCTTCGATCGACCAGTAATGACTATGAAAGCTTGTTAGTCGACAATCAGCCTGAAATGAAAACCTTACAGAGATAACCATCCTGGTCTAGGTATCCCATATCACCAGTGTTGAACCACCCATCAGCCGTGAAAGCCTTCTTGTTAGCCTCCGCGTCTCCCTCGTATCCGTGGAATAGCGGCTCGCCTCGAACAACAATGTTACCAATCGTCCCCGACTGCACAGGCTTATCGTCGCCTCCAAATATAGCAATCTCCGGACCCACCGAAACACCAGATGTTCCAGGCCTCTCGAGCGCGTACCCGATCGGCGGAGTCGAGATCGGCATGCACTCCGTCATACCGTACGATGGAAGCACACAGCTTCCTACAAAGAAAGTCCGCAAGTCCACCGCCAGGGACGGGAGAAGTCCACCACCAGCGTTACAGATCATGCGGATGCCAGTATTGCGGGCAATGCCACTGGGGTATCGCTCTCGACCTTCGAGCAAGATCGCTTGGTGCATAGTGGGCACGGCGTAGTACCACGTAGGGGGCAAAGCAGAAGAGTCAAGGAGATCCCAGAACACAGACGAGTCGAAACCAGACGTGACAATAACGGAGCCGGAGGAGAGCATTGGGGCGAGGAGATTTCGCACAATTCCGCCGACGTGGTACAAGGGCATCATGTTGAGGTTGACGTCGTTGGGCTTGAGGTCCCAAGAACGAGCAACACAAACTGCACCAACAACTAGTGTACGAAGGGTGTAAGGCACCGTCTTCTTGTTTCCCGAAGTTCCTGAAGTCCGCAGAATTAGAGCAATGTCTTCGGGACCATTGTGAATGTCCAAGAACTTTAAAAAATGACGATAAGCGTAAAAGTTCTTCAGAATGATTAGAGTGCTTACCTTATGCTGGGAGTGAGCCGCGGGTTCAGGGAATTGGGGTTCTAGGGTAAACAGACCCGATACCGCTGGGTCTGGCTGCAAAATCAGCAGCTGGATCGAATGTCTGCGCAGCTCGTCACCCAACTCAGGATATTGCTAAATGAAACAGTAGATTAAAAACTGGCCCGAAATTTCTTTCAAACGCTTCTCTCTTCTCAAAACATACCTCAGTGAGCTTACTGGTTGCAATGAGGGCACGACACTTCAAGCTGACAACCTCATGAATAATTTCATCTTTCGTGCTGGACGGATTCATTGGGACAGCCGTGCAAGTCGAGAGCACCAAAATCAACGAACTGGCTAGTTCCGGTCCTTCAGGAACGACAATGGCGACTCTGTCCTTTCTGTAGATCCTCACAGCTCCCATCATACCTGGCGCATTATACACGAAATTCTTGAGCATGACGTGGTACAACGGCTTCCTATGAATTGTGACAGGCATATCCTGGTTGTCGATGGTAGGCTCTAGGATAGCAGGGTGGTTTGTCCCAGACAACAAGTCGACAAGCGAACTGAATTTCAGGGTCCTAGCGACCACAGCACCTAAGTGATGCGATTTAGCCAACCATGATATTCACCGTTCCATTTGCTCTTCTCATCCCCCTTTCCTCGCGTGGACCTCTCTCTTAAACTGTCGTTCTCTTTGCTTACATACCAGGATGGGTATTTTCATGTTTCGCCGTTGAATTGAGCCGAGCGAGGCCGGCCTCGTTCAAAGCAGTGGTAGGCTCTACGCGCATAGAGTTTCGAGTGTTGTTTGCTGGTGCCATAGTGTAGGCCATTGACTGTGGTCTCGCCATGGACGTTCTATGAATACTCAGGGACGCAGATGGTCTTCTGTTGTCAGCATTGTAAGAAGGTGGTTGCAAGTATCCCTGAGACTGTTGGTAGCCAAACATAGACTGCCTCTGCTGTTGTTGCTGGTGTTGCTGGGTGGGAGGGTAAGAGGGAGGGTAGGCGGGTGGGTCTCTCGAGTATGAAGGTGGGGAGAATTGTCTGGCCATGTTTGACATTGGCGGAGCGCGGGGACGGTTTCCGGAACGGTTACTCCGCGGGGCAGAGTTTGAGCGCTGAGGTTGTTGAGATTGATTCGAGTAACCAGCAGAGGACTGGTTATTCTCGTCTATGGGATAATAGTTTGGGCTGCGGTTGTAGTTATCCATGTTCTAGAAGTATGAGGAGAAAGGTACAGAGTTAGAAAGCCGTCAACCGCAACGGGGAATAAGTGTGTCTCAGTAAAGCCAGGAGGGGCGCTGACACACATCGATCACAGAGAGCCGAGACTTACTGCAGCAGAGAGTGGAACTATAGTGGATGGGACGCACGTATCGCAGACGGCAGCTCTATAGGGCCAGCTACGCCAGTGCCAGTACGAGGAGGGGAAGGCTTAATGTTAGAGGTCAACAATATTATTAGTATTATTGTTGTTTTATTTTCTTGTTCCACAGATGCAAATTTGAGACACTGAAAAATAATCGAAATCGATCGGTGGCACTGCAGACGTGTTCGAGACTCGGAAAATACAAAACACCACCGCTCCGTTTTCCAAATGGCACACATTTATATGTCACTTCTGCACAAAGTATTACGGGAAGCCATTGCCAACCCACCACATCAAGCGGAACGCGACCAAACATGGAGGCTGTGTGGTTTGGGATATAGTGTAGTCACATCAGGTGCAGCATTTAGTTAGAAAAAGTTCTTCTGATAGATCAGGAATTACCTGATTGTGGGGGTACATCACGAGCCTCTCGAATGGAGCTGTATTGGAAGGCTAAAGGTTACCCAAGAGAGAGTTGTTGCAGGTTCACATACCCCGAACATCTTCAAAGGGTGAAGTGGACAATTGCACAGTCTGCAGATCGAGCCAAAATTTTAAATTCCTCACAGACTTTGCAGCGAGGTCTTGTCTGAAGAATCACACTCCAACTATAGGTTGAAAGCAGCATGCACTTGGTTGATCGTCAGCGAATTTTTGACCAATGTATGCAGCACCCTCTGCTGCCTTGAAAAATTCACTTCTGTGCGACCTGATATACAATCACTTGAGCAGCATTGAGCAACAGAAAAAATGACAGCAGCCATTCAGATTTTCACGTTCTATACATGGGGAGCTAATGAAGACAATTGCCAAGCCCGCAGTTTTCAAAATCATACATTTATAGGTGTGAAATGGTCAATCTTAGCTCTGCTACAGATGCAAAAGAGCTCACCATTGCTCTGGCTGCTGCTTTTGGTTGATTCAAGAGAGAATTTCTGAGAGAGCGGGCTCAAAGAATCCTTGCTCCACTAGATCATTCACCTCATTCCAACCAGCATTTTGGAGAGTCTATTTCATTACAAAAAACACTGGAGTCCATCCGCAATGCTGGGATCACTGACTCGACCCGAATCTATCAGACGAGACTTTGGGATCCTGACAGTCAATCGGTACAAGGATCTGACCCGATAGTTGATCATCAAATCTGAGCGAGATAAGTTCTGAAGCTACCAATTCTGAGAAGCTGCCCCACAGCATCGACAGTCTTAAATTAATGTGTGGGGCTGAAAACTGGAAGCACCCCACATCATGGTGACCTGTGAGGTTTGCAACAACAAATGTGTTTTGGCCAGACCTTTCCTCGAAGCTGGTTACCTCACTTTTTCGTGAGGATGACCTGTATTGGCAGGTTGGGGTTAAAGGAGGGAGCTTGAAGGTAAAGGAGCATGGAATCAAGCTGCTGAGCAACTACTTCCATAAACCAATCCACAGTTTCAAAGTTGCCAATGTCCAAGTTGTCATCTACTCCAAAATCAATCTCATTGATCAGCACTCCGCCAGAAGCGGAGGTAATGTACGTGTCTGCGCTGAATAAATTTTTATAGTGCCTCACTGAGGCCTTGAGTTCATGTTCAACTAACATAGTGAATACAAGATAGCGAAGGATTACTATAAGGTTGATAATGGTCTGAGAACATGTTTGGTTGCGAAATGCAAGTGGAGCCAGAAGGTCGATAAGAAGGGATCAACAAAAAACTTCCTCCGGCATCTGAAAAACCACCATGGAAGTATTGCCAGGTCGCTTGGACTGTTGGACATCGTCCCCAAGGGACAACAGACATAGAATTTCGGCTCGGAGGAGAAGGAGCAAAACTTTGTGTTCAATCCAGACGTAGCGTGGCGGTCGATTTTGGACTGGATTGCTGCAGACAATCAGGCTTTTACTGTTGTGGAGAACGAGTTCTTTGTCAGCATGCTGAAGACTTTTCAGCCAAACTATACACCAAAGACGGCAAAAGCAGTGAAGCAAAAGGAGATGGATCTTTACGATAGGCAGAAGGAGCTCCTTAAAGGTCTGATTGTTGGTTCACCTTCAAAAGTATCAATAACAGCTGACTGTTGGACATTGAAGAACCAGATTTCTTTTCTTGGAATTACTGCCCACTTCATCATGAATGAATGGGAGCCGCAGGACTTGCTGCTGCAGATGATTCCGATGATTGGAAAGCATGAAGGCGTCGCCATGGCTAATCAGCTTGTCAAGTGCCTTGATGAATTTGGCATGCTATCGGGTGAACGCTTATTGTGCATTACAACCGACAACGGTTCAAACAACTTTACTATGAGTGCTAAGCTGGAGACGCTCTTGGAAGATAGGGATATTGCGTGGTCTGCAGAAACTCAACACATGCGGTGTATGGCACACATTATCAATCTTGCAGCAAAGGATTTTATCGATACATTCGCGCCCGCAGGGGACACAGTCGCAAATGACGATAACTCCGGCGTTAATGTCATAAACCTTCTTCGACGGCTAGTCAGAGGAATCCGGTCTTCCCCAAAACGACGAAGCTCATTTATTGATTCGTGCCGATTTGTGAAACTGGTTCCTCTATTACCAATTATGGATGTGACAACTCGCTGGAATAGCACGTTCTATATGGTCAAACGAGCCTTATAGCTACGAGAGGCAATGGACAAAATATGCTGGATTGAAGATTCTTTGAAAGATTGGTCAATAAATCCAAAGCAATGGGAGGTCCTACAGAAGATCCGGGATGGTTTGAGTGTTTTCGAGGTTATATCAAAGGCAATCGAGGGGTCTAGATATCCAACTCCTGGGCAGCAAAAACCCGGTGGGTCAGGGTTGGGTACAGGTTTCAACCACTTTGGGTCCAGGTATTCCCTTCGTACCCATCAGTGACCCGGCGGGTGCCTGGACAAACACGACCTGCATAAAGGGTTTAATGCGGGTCGCCACTGAAACCCTGACCCGACCCAGACCGGCCCAACCTCTGAGAACATGTTTGGTTGCAAAATGCAAGTGGAACCAGAAGGTCGATAAGACGGGATCAACAAAAAACTTCCTCTGGCATCTGAAAAACAACCATAGAAGTATTGCCAGGTCGCTTGGACTGTTGGACATCGTTCACAAGGGACAACAGAAATTGCATTTTGGGACGTTGGAGACGGAGCAAGACTTTGTGTTCAATCCAGACGTAGCATGGCAGTCGGATTTGGACAGGATTGCTGCAGACAATCAGGCTTCTACTGTTGTGGAGAACGAGTTCTTTGGCAGCATGCTGAAGACTTTTCCACCAAACTATACACCAAAGACGGCAAAAGCAGTGAAGCAAAAGGAGATGGATCTTTACTACTTGGCTAGGCAAAAAGCTATTCCCAACTTGAAACTGTTCAAACAATCCCTGTTGAATGACTCAACCAAATGCCAACATTGTCTCCTGCATAAGATGGACTGGAGATGTCCAGGAGTTCTCCATGTGGGATGCAGAGAGACGTGTCAGTTATAATTGTTAAGGCGATAAAACATGGCTACTCAGGAAGAGTAGTATGCATTTATGATGGTGGAAACACATACCTACGTGTCTTCTATGTTGTTACCAAAAATGGATATGGAAATCTTACTAACATTGTCTGATTGAAGCACTTTAGAAATCACAGTAATATTTGCTTATTGGGAACAGTAGTTTAGTAATCAAGCCGTACTGCTATATAAGAGTATGCACTGCTGAGTGAATGGCGTGTATGAGTCTCAGGTTCGACTCTACTCAATCACGTTCCAACGGAGTATGCCCAACTCCTACTTCGCTGATCTACCTTGTCATTGACGTTGAATAGAAGCAGTAGGGCAACAATGTGGTTGGGGCTTGTTGCACCACCATCTACTTCCGAAAGTTCGTCTATGGCGTGAGTAATGGTACTGATGTAGTCGTCAATCTTGTCCCGAAGGCTGCAGCAGCCTGTGCCATGAGGTGAGTGTTGGGAGTATGCTCAACCCTCTGTTCGACTGAGAACCCCTCTTCTGCGACTTTGACAACTACGTCCGCAACTATATCGATGCTGTCTTCTCCGGCGCTTACAACCCCTAATCCGGCGGATCGCAAATACCTCCTCGGCTGAGAACCACGTTCACCAAAACCGAGCAGCAGCAGCACCACCGTAAACAATGCATGCGTGCTCCGCTAGTGGACGTCAGCAAAACCAAATCCGAGTACCTGACCCAAGTGGATCTGCCAGGGCTCAAGAAGGAGGACGTAAACATTCAGCTCTGCGACAATATTCTGACGATCGAGGTGAGCGCAAGGATGAGAGGAGTGGGGAGAAAGATGTCAAGAAGGTACATTTTTTGGGAGGACTTTCAGGAAGTTCTCAAGGCATCGAGGCAGTTGCATTTTCCAGCGGATTGTTGAGAAGATGGTGGCGACAATGGAAGATGGGGTTTTGCAGCTGAGGTTGGGGAGGGAAGTTAAGGAGAAGCCTGCTGTGAGGCAGATCATGATCCAGTAATTAAGGGTTGATAGTGCGGCTGAATGGAGTTGATGACAGTTGTATTTTGTGCACATTTCATGAATAGTATGTTTTCCGCCTCAGGTAGTTTGGATCTTGGCCTGATCGTGTATTTGAGGCTGAAAAACCCCTATCTTGAAGAAGCTGAGACGCGAATACGGGAGCTTGAGGTACATTTCAATACACTAAGAAAAAAGATCTTTTAGCCTGAGGTACATGTTAAGAAAAAAATTACATCATACTTCGCAACAATATTCAACAAAATCCCCATGTCTGAGCCCCTGGAGCGTCAGATTTTAACCATCAAAATGTGCCCACCCTCCTCAGTCTCTGACGGCTCATCGGGCCCGTCCAACACAAGAAAACACTCCCGCGACTCCACAGACCCATCAGCAGACTCCCTCCCCACCACAAAGCGCATGGCCCCCTCGCGCTCCAAAATCGTCATCGGCTCACGGGAGTCGCAGCTCGCCATGGTTCAATCCAAACATGTCCTTTCCCTTCTGCGCTCCCACAACCCAGACATAGAATTCGAGATCCTGGGGATGACTACCCAAGGAGACAAAGTCCTCGACGTCGCATTGAACAAAGTTGGCAAGAGCGTGTTCACGAAAGAACTCGAAGTAGCCTTGAACGAAAAGTCTGTGGACCTTGTCGTGCACTCTCTGAAGGACATGCCGACGCTGTTGCCGGATGGTCTGGTGATTGGAGCGATCACACAGAGGGAGGACCCAAGAGATGCAGTTGTGTTTAACGCAAAGTGGAAGGGCAAGAAAGGTTTGGAGGAGTTACCGCTAGGGAGCGTGGTCGGGACGAGCTCGGTGAGAAGAGTCGCACAGCTGAGCAGACGATTCCCGCACCTTAAATTCCTCGACGTGGTAAGCAGTGCTTTTCATAATTATGCGGAAACCAGTTAACATGTTCCACTCAAAAAGCGAGGAAACTTGCAGACGAGGTGCGTGCGAAAATGTTTTACAGTGATTCAATGTGCTGATACTTTTTCTCAGATTCAAGAAGCTGGACGCGGACGATTCGCCCTACGACGCTCTGCTCCTCGCCTACGCGGGCCTGCACCGCATGGGTCTCGACTCCCGGATCTCCTCCGTTCTCTCCCCAGAAACTATGCTTCACGCTGTTGGCCAAGGTGCCCTCGGGATCGAATGCCGCGCCAACGACGGGGAGATCCTTTCGCTTGTTCAACAGCTCGACGACCACGACACCCACCTCCGCTGTGCAGCTGAGCGTGCTTTCATGCGCAAACTCGAGGGTGGATGCAGCGTGCCCCTTGGAGTGGGGACGTCATTCAAGGAGGACAAGGATGGTGTGAGGATTTTGGAGCTCAAAGTTTCAGTCTGCAGCCGGGACGGATCCCGGGAAATTTTAACAACGTTGGAGAAGCGACTGGATCGCTCGACTTATGAGGACAATTGCAGGAAAGCGGAGGAGCTGGGACAGGAGATTGGGGGTGAGTGCTTGTTGTTGGGTGCAAAGGAGATTCTTGCAGAAATTAGGTCGACCTAGACAGACCTATAGTGTTGAGTTACAGCATCGCACTACAACTAGTGCCATTGAATTTGTCATTTTTCAGCATTTTTACATTTTTTGGAGAATCCGAATTCAATAACACGATCAGTCAAGAGATCATTGAACAAGCCACCGTGGATGTCCCAACACAAAGACAGTTCATTCAGCAATTATCTGCATAGAAACGATACCTACTTGGACATCGACGACGATGACACAGAATGGGCACTGGAGACATTGCCAGATGATGGTAATTGCAAGAATATAATCAACTCCTGAAGCCATAAACTGATTGTCGGCATAAATGACCATCTGTTCTGCGCATCACTTAGACGTAAAGGTTCCCGAAGATCTCGTGCCCAAGCAGGAAGAAGAAGCAGAAGAGCTTGTGGACAAACCAAACGGTATGCAATGTGTTCGCTGGAACCGCTCTGCGGCGTGTGTAGCCGACTCCCCGAAATTCAACTTGTAGCCTTCAGACTAAATGTATTTGTTCTCTCTTATTGACAGAAGAGCGAGCCAGCAGACGGTGGGACGACTACGGTCTTGACGATCTCAAGCGGTAGTGCCAGTGCGGACGATGAAGATGGTCCGAGAAAGAGAAAAGATTGTCGATTGGTTGGTGTTAATACACGCTCGCTACGTCACCTGAGATACAATGACCACGCAATCTCGTAAACTCCCAACGTCAACAAATCAAACCTTCCAACTCCCACACCGCATGGTGTTCCTCCTCGTGGTG
Source organism: Cladochytrium replicatum (assembly GCA_025526935.1). Classification (NCBI taxonomy): domain Eukaryota; kingdom Fungi; phylum Chytridiomycota; class Chytridiomycetes; order Cladochytriales; family Cladochytriaceae; genus Cladochytrium; species Cladochytrium replicatum. The sequence goes on from JAHLKD010000138.1 coordinate 71,495, forward strand.
CACGTCTACCACTGCCACAACAAAATTTGTTCCTGTTGTGATCATTCCAATGTCCTCTGAATCCTCCACCAAGAAGCGTCTCGGCGATCCCATCCCGTTCCCCGAAGGATCTATCAGCTTTACCTACAAATATGTTGGCACCATCCCCGTTCATGCAACCTTCGTGCCCGCTCCCAACAGTTCCAATCCGTGTCCACTTTTCGTCACCGCCCACGGCGGCGGTCTCTGCTCCGGGTCGCACGTAAACTACCCGACTCAATGGTTTGACATCTGCCGCTCGCGTGGATGGCACTGCCTAACTGTCGCATACCAGCTCCTTCCGCCAGGCAACGCAACCACTGTCATCGAGGACATGACCGACCTCGGCCTCTGGATCTCAAACTCTCTCAATGCCGAGCTCCAATCGCATAGCCCCGATCTCGTTGTTGACACCGCCAAGATCGTAGTCTCTGGACACTCTGCCGGCGGGTACATTGCGTACCAAATGGCTCTCCGCTTCCCACCCACTGCCAAACCCCTCGCGGTGTTCTCGATGGTGGGAATGAGCTGCGACTGGGGCCGATTGTCCTCCTCGGATTGGTACACCTCACCAAAACCAAAAGGTTATAAATGGCTTGGCGCGAAGATCCCGATCACAGACCACACCGACGAAGAGTTCACTGAATTGCTTGCCGACAAAACTCCGGTCCCGGACCTCGCGTTCGAGGATATGTGGGAGAACCATCCCCGCTTCCTGTACTTTGACCATCTGATCGGAAGTGGCAAATTTGCCAACGTGTTCGGGTTTGAAAGAGGGACAGTGATCCCACTCATGGACGCTGGTTTCCCGAAAACGGTCATAGTGCATGGAAACGCGGATACTGTGGTGCCGATTTGGGACAGTAAGGCTGTGATTCTGAAGCTGGAAAGTGTGGGAGTGGAGTGCAAGTTGATTGTGGTCGATGGTGCGGATCACAACGCCGATATGGGCGGTCCAGAAGTGGTTGAAGGATTATCTTTGGTAGCAAAGTGGGTCGATGCGTAGATTAAGGTGAATTGAACACGTCAAATTCATTTTGAGGTTGAAAACTTTGAGGTACGTTATAAAGTATCACTCCAACAAGCTCTGTGCTGAAACATGATTTTCGATGCTGTGAAGGCAGATTTGAGATAGAAGATGTTGAAGTAGGCACTGGGATAACAGAACTAGAGACACAATTGATAAATAGATAAGTATTGAGATGGAAGAGAACAAAAATTATTACTGAGATGGAAGAGAACCAAGGTTACCAACGACACGGTCGAAGGTTAAGTTGTCGTTGCAGTTGTCACTTTTTGTTGCAGTCGCTTTCGATCACACTAAATTCGCTCGCACATCGAATGTCCAAACCTCTACGCACACTTTTTTGACGTGTGACTCAACTGTGCGCTAATGAAGATGGACTACATCATTCTTCCCGCTTTTGCTTTCCAACGAGTCAAAGTGTCCGAATGGGATCGTTGCTTTTGTTTGTAATTTCCAAGCACATAATGGTCAAAACAAGGAACAAAAATTGAATTGGCAGTGTCCCGTCAGCTACTCACCGGATTTGTGTTTTTGGGCAGAAGGACAAAACTCTCTCGTCCTCTTGGAAATCTCGAATGTTTCAATAGCAGCTATCCAGTTTCTAATAAAGGAATTAATTGGTCAGCGTTGGCGAGAAGCAAACAGACGTACTGCACCTTTATCCGTTGGCCTCTTGATGGATGCCAACAACACTAAACTCAGCCAAAACGTTTGTCTTATTGAAGTTAAGGATCGCTTTCTCGCAAAGTTGTCGTCAGAATATTTCACAATAACTTCCCAGCTAACGGGTCCGACAAATGATTGGGAAGTGAACTGTTTCGGAGCCGCCGGATCTTGACACGAGCTTTAAACGCTCTTGTTTCGTAATTGAGCATTCTGTTTTAATGTTCATGGACGAAGATGGGGATGGTTGTGGTTTGTCGTGATCTGCGGGTGTGGATCAACTGCGCAGGTGGGTTGCTGGCATCTGCACAGAAGACGTTAAGAATCATTGTCGTGAAGCAGAAGTGAAGACCTGTTCTTACCATCCAGACATGCACAACAAATGCCAGAGTGCACTTGGTAGTCGAAAGTGCAGATCCACATGGGATCAGAAGTCGCAGTGAGGAGAAATAAGGGGTAGGAGCGAGTTTAGCACCTTCAAGTACCTTCTCACTCCAGTTTCAAGCTGGGAAAGACCTTCACGGGATGGGCAGTGGCAGACATATCAATGGATTATCGAGGAGTCAACATTGGGTTGATCTAAGCTTTGGCAGGACAACGCGTCCTGTTTGTAGCGATAGCCTGGCTTGTTATGTGAATTGAATGCATAGTCTGCTCACATGTTAACGTTGTGTGCAACGAATGAGGATAATATCTAAAACATCTCCGACTTAATCAGTCAGGTTGGGAGATCTTGTGAGACCTTGTGACCTTAGTGGAGGCCACAATAAACTGCTATACTCATACTAGGAAGCCATATTAGCCCAATGAGCACAAATAGCCACATCGAGTGATCTAGGACTGCCCCTGACTCCAGGCTTCCAAACTGACACAAACATCATGTATGGGAGTTGACGAAGATACGTCTATTCCCAGCCTACTGGAGTACAGTAACGCCTTTTTCCAGAAGTATCACCGTCCATCCAACCATAGGCTCACATCAGGCCCGGCTCACAAAGATGCGGACCTGGGATAGTACGACGATGGAGCAATTTCTCTTTGCGAGTAAAATGCCGCAATTTAAGATTCTGGGAAAAGGTGAGTTCCAAATAATGGTGTGCTCGAATATTTTGAGTCACTCAGATTTTGTGAGCAAGTCAAAACAGGAACTCGAAAACTGTTAATGATTGGCGCTCAATGGAGCAGTGAGTACATTCCCGATTCCATTCCCACGTCGCCGTAGCTACCAATTGAGCGTTGAGCACAACGCAAAATGAATCCCCCTACCTTCCTGACTACTTCAGATGAACTTGGCTCACAGGAGCAAACGATGACATGTAAGACTCTCGCTAGGAGTTGTGTTCTGAGACGAGTTGAGTGTCCAGCTGACCAAATTAAATCTGATGTTTAGTTATATGGTTTCTCTAAACCGGATTTGATTGATGGCATTTGAAGGCTTTTGTCGTGAGTGATGCTCCATTTCCACAACTGACAGGCCGTTAAATACACCAGGAATTTGTGACTCCGATACAGATAATAACTACGTGAATAACTAACATTGATTCCAAACAGCACCCAATTATCATCCAATCATTGGGGAACAAACTTTCTTTCAAGGCAAAAAACTAGTTGCGGATTTTGCTCCGAAACACGAGGGGTATGGAAGTCTTGGGTAAAAGTAAAATGCCAATCGAGCTTTCCCAAATCACAATCAATCGAGCTTTCCCAAATCACAATCATTATTCCATTACATATAACATGCGAGATTTTTCCCAGTTTATGACATTTTTGCCATTTCCTCGTTGTTGAGCGAGTCAGATCATTGTTCCGATTGCTCCCGTGGCAAACAAACGCGTTCCGAATTTGGTGGTTTCGACAACATTCCATCGGAAACAGTGGGAATGAGAAGGACAATGAAGGGCAACCATTGCAGAATTATGACCGTGGATCATCTAAAGATCAATAAACTGGCAACTGTAAGAAGCTCTGCCCGCATTCTTCCACTCTTTTCAAGTCTTTTTCGATATCCGCTACACGACACGTTTCGTATGTGGTCACGCGACCAAAAGAAAACGGATTGTTTAAATCTGGTGAATCCCCCGCCGTATTGTGATCTCAAGAAAAGGAAGCGGACAACGAAACGCATCGCATCCGATCGAACACACCAACAATGTACATGTCAAGACTATCTAGAGGAGCTGGCAACGTTGCTCGCACCTCCGCCGTTCTCGCTAAGGTGAGTCAGTTTAGGTGATGAACTGTGAAATGAATCATGCTGATTTTCCCAATTTTCGCTCTAGGCAAGACCCAGCCAGTTCGTTCGATACCAGAGGTATGCTGAAGGTGGATGTACTTCGTAGAGAATCGCGTTGACAGCATTATGCTCTTTTCAGCGATCGTGTCCAAGGACAGGTCATTGGTATCGATCTTGGAACAACCAACTCGTGCGTTGCAGGTAAATTATATGTCTTCACGTAGCGAGCATCGGCAAAGAGTGGGCGGAGTCGGTTTCATAACGAGCACCACTGTCCACTTATTTTCTACTTACAGTAATGGATGGAAAGACCCCACGTGTCATCGAAAACTCTGAGGGTGGTCGCACGACTCCCTCCGTCGTCGCATTCACAAAAGAGGGCGAGCTCCTTGTTGGTACGCCAGCAAAGCGCCAAGCCGTCGTCAACCCCGAAAACACATTCTTCGCTACCAAGCGTCTCATCGGACGCAAATTCGACGACCCAATCGTCCAGCGTGACATCAAAGAAATCTCCTACCCCATCGTTAAGCACAAAAACGGCGACGCGTGGGTAAAGGCCAATGACAAAACCTACTCGCCATCACAGATTGGTGGTTACGTACTCCAAAAGATGAAGGAAACCGCTGAGTCATTCCTGGGTAAATCTATCAAGAACGCTGGTAGGTTCAACTTCTGAAGTCGGAAACTCCTTCAACTTAATATCCTCAACTTCATCAGTCATTACTGTCCCCGCATACTTCAACGACGCACAACGGCAGGCAACAAAGGACGCTGGTGCCATTGCGAAGCTCGACGTTTTGCGCGTCATTAACGAACCCACTGCCGCTGCTTTGGCTTACGGTCTCGAGAAGGAGGGCGACAAAGTTGTTGCTGTTTACGACTTGGGTGGTGGTACATTCGATATCTCCATTCTTGAGATTCAAAACAAAGTGTTCGAGGTCAAATCAACTAACGGAGATACTGTAAGTTCGGAGTTTGAAATGTATGTATCTTTTGCCTGATCAATTTTTGACCAGCACCTCGGTGGTGAAGATTTTGACAACAGGCTCGTCCGTTTCGTCGCCGACAACTTCAGAAAAGAGGTAAGCACTTTCAATTGAATTTTGCGAGCAACAATCTCAACATAACTATTTTTAAAGACCAGCATCGACATCACCAAGGATAGCGCCGCACTTCAACGAATCCGTGAAGCCTGCGAAAAGGCAAAAATCGAACTCTCCTCTACTGGTGCAACTGACATCAACCTTCCCTACATAACCGCGGACCAAACTGGTCCCAAACACATAAACATGAAACTCACCCGCGCGCAGTATGAGAACCTCGTCGGTGACCTCGTTCAGAAGACCGTCGAGCCATGTAAAAAGGCGCTGAAGGACGCCGGCGTGAGCAACTCGGACCTTAATGAAGTCATCCTCGTTGGCGGTATGTCTCGCATGCCCAAGGTCCAGGAAACCGTTAAGCAGCTCTTTGGACGCGAACCCTCTAAGGGCGTCAACCCCGACGAAGCCGTTGCCATCGGAGCAGCTGTCCAAGGCGGAGTCCTCTCCGGTGAAGTCACGTCCCTCCTCCTCCTTGATGTCACCCCGCTCTCTCTCGGCATTGAAACCCTCGGCGGCGTCTTCACCCGGCTTATCACCCGAAACACAACAATTCCCACCAAGAAAAGCCAGGTATTCTCGACAGCAGCGGACGGACAGACCCAGGTCGAGATCCGTGTGTTCCAGGGGGAGCGTGAGCTTGTTAAGGACAACAAACTCCTCGGTCAGTTCAACCTTGTTGGTATCCCACCTGCACCCCGCGGTGTACCCCAGATCGAGGTAACTTTCGATATTGACGCTGACGGCATCGTCAACGTCAGCGCAAAAGACAAGGCCACCGACCGCGACCAAGCCAGTGCGTTTCTTGCAGATACTCGACCTTCCAAATATGCTCACACACATTTTCCCCTATTTAGTCACCATCGCCGCACAATCTGGTCTCTCACAAAAGGAGATCGACAAGATGGTTGCGGAGGCCGAAGCCCACGCCGAGGCCGACAAGGCCCGCAAGGCTCTCATCGAGGAGTCCAACCGCGCTGAGTCGATCATGGCCGACACCGAGCGCGCCATGACTGACTTCAAGGACCAGCTTGACAAGGACGAGGAGAGCAAGATCCGCGAGAAGATCACCGAGCTCCGATCGTATCTTGCGAAGGGCACAGAGTCAATCGACGCTGAGGAGGTGCGCGCTAAGACCGGAGACATTCAGCAGGCGAGCTTGAAGCTGTTCGAGCTGGTATACAAAAAGAAGGCTGCGGAGGGGGACTCTTCGAGCAACAGCAGCAGTGGTAGCGAGGAGGCTGAGTACAAGGATGTTAACAAGGACAAATGAACATTTTGATAGTAATTTCATGGATTGGGGTGTTGACGGGATGATGTGTGTTGCATCATTTAGGAGTTAGCTTGTCAAAGATCGATTGCATCTTCCAAGAGACTTTTTTGTCTTAAATTGGAATTATATATTGACGTCACTTTTCTTACCCAACTTCAATAACTGCTAATGATCAGTTGATCATGGTATGATTCGGGGCGATGGTTACTATGTGGACAAAGAACGAAAATTCGGACTGTCAGTGTCTTTTCGTTCCGTCTTCATCTTGAAGAGAATTTTTGAGAAGTTAATCAGGTGTACATATGCTCGTTAATGCACATCGCGTGAATTGAATGACATAGGAATTAGCTACTCCAGTCGTCCGACATACCGGTGATGAGATCCATGGATCAGAGACGTCTGATAGCTGTATCGCGGGAGCGACAAACACCAATTGGATCTAACTGTTGATGATAGTACAAATCCTCTTATGTTTGAATGCAGTAGAGCATAGAGAGTGTATTTAAGTGATTGTTAACGGATGCAAGTGATTAAAAAGCATTGCGGAATGCTACTTCACATATGCTTGAGAGAACATCTGTTATAGTGAAACAACAAGGTGAAAGTCCTATTACAGTGTAATTGGCACTCTTGCATGCTCTGTTGATACGATCAATGATCGGTATGCATACTTACACTGTATACGTGTAAATGAACAATATTTGAGATTATAGATGTGTTTCTTGGTCTATAGTTATGAAACTGAAATCAGTAACTAATTTCATGAGTAACTAAGCGTTATGACACTGAAACGTGTCCTTTAGCAATAAATGCCACAACGTCAGTACACCAACCATATTGCATGATTGGGAGCCTGTGGTGAGGCGGAGAGACCATTACTGTCTAGTAGCACCAAGGCATTCCGCAATGCAACCATATCACCAGATCTCTTCTATTTTGCTTGTATTATCGATTATAGTCACGAAACTTCACACAACAGTTACTAGTGACCCAGTGATCTCATTTTAGCCAACCTGATCGGTGGTGAAGCGTAATGCCTACAGATATCATCCCAACCTCCAACCACTAGTTTTCATCGGCCAAATGCTTGCAGAGTTCGATTTACACATGCAGCACGTTACTGCTTATGCCGGATCCATGGGACAAGCTGGGACTTACTTGGAGAGCTCCCCAGTTGCTAAACCTGCTGAATTTGTGCCAGAACTTGAACCTGAGCGCCTGCAAGCTCCTGGAGCCAATGCGACTGCTGAGGAGCGTGCTGAATTCGATTGTGAGCTCAAACTCTATAATGCAATCTGTGCAGACAACATGAGGGATCAGCAGAATTATCGAGCGGAAATGCAGATCTATCAGGCTCAACAGGGATTCAACAACGTTGCAAACTTGCCTGATCCAATGTTTTGGTGCCTGACAACTTCAACCTGTTCTGAAGTGTTGAAGTTTGGTTTGAGGGCAATGTAGTTTGATCAGTTTAAGTGCTGCTGATCTGGGACTTGCGCTAGAGATAGTCCTCAGGTTGCTGTGTGTATGTGCAGAGTTTCGTGTTTCTCCAATCACGCTCTTGTGCCACAGCCACCCGAAATCTCATATCTCAACAGACTCTTTGAATTGTGCAAACAATTCAAATATACTGTCGTTTCGGCTTTTATAATTAACCTGTAACTATAGATTTATAGGAATATCTAATATAAACATTATTCTCTTGACTAGAGAGATATAGATCCCAGTGATCGTTCACATGGATAACCATCGTGAGCAGAACATGAAGATTAGCTGTAATCTTGTCTACAATGACATGTTCTCTATGAAAAATAAGTATGTAGTACCTTGCATTAATATCATACGAGATGTACTCGAGTATGATATAACTGTCAGCAGCAAACTGATTAGCATCACATCCTTTCTCAAACGCTTGATCACTTGCAGAACTCTACTAGATTCCAATGAGTAAAGGAGGATGTCTTCATGACCAATAGTTAGAAATGCCAGTTCTTTCATGTAATGTATGATTATGCCTGAACTTGTCCCAGACTTCTCCAGTAAGGCTATTTCCCCTCAGTGTCGGTAGTGGATGAAGAATAGAGTAGCTAGTTCCATATATTTGCATGTTAAACAAAGCAGTGATCTGGATCCTCAGCTTGTGTGTGTTGATTCACGAGTTAATGATAACAAGAGATGAATAAAGAAGATTGCGAGTCACAAGTGCTAGCGCAAGAGAACGCTCCTTGTGTGTATCGCCACAGGCTCCTTAAATAAGTTACTGTCGTTTGGCTTTTCCTTCTGGAAGCTCTGGATCACAGCGATCAGGTTTGACTTTTCATCTCACATGCGTAGCGAAGCATAATCATAAAAAATTAACTGTGCATGAGATCTAGCTCTCATCAACAGGATTGTATGTTTCCCACGAACGTGGGAATCATATGTAAACCTTGATCTGATCGGGCTTCACTTCTACAAGTGGATAACAGAAAAGTAATGACAGTTTACTACACTTATGGCTGAAATAAATACAACCCATGAAGAAATAACCGAAGGTGTCCAAACTCGTAATAGATCATTTATATGCTTTAGTTCAATAGTTCGAAATGTTGCTTGGTGAAGAGTGACATTTCTGTATATCAGGCGTTTGTGTTTTGTACTATCAATGACTGGATTGGCCAAGTCCATCAAACGAAATACTTAACAATTAAAGGCTATGGAGATATTGCACTTGTTTTGTCAAATGGTTCAATAAAACACATTCAAAACGCACTTTTTGTTCCTGATTTAGAGGATACACTTATATCTGTCCATAGCATCATCGGGGATGAAGGTGATATAGTCAGTTTTACCAAAGACAAAGTCTATTTGTCAAACAAAGGAACTAAACAATGTGTTACCATTGGTTTAAGACGTGGAGGTTTATATTATCTTCATGGAAGTTTGGATACTACTAATCCGTTACTTAAACACTCTTCCAAAATAGGTGCAGCTATTTTGACGAATCTTTCTAATTCTGCACTCTCTGTTGGCAAACTGATTGTTTTACCTGGTACCACTACAATCACTGCCCAAGAGCAGCAGACAACCACATCTGGTGTAAGGTTTGACACAGTGAAGGACAACAATGTTTTCCCAAAAGATTCTAACAAAACTAGAGATTACGGGGGTGAAGTTTTAGACGGAGCTTCATCTGCAACATTAAGTCTATACTCCCAAACAATGGCTGATAGTGGAGTAAACAACATTTCAGCTGTGACCATTAACAAATTAGCTAGATTACACCAGCAATTTGGTCACATACATTTGCGAAAAATCCTGCAAACTCTTCTCTGGGAAAGAAACTGCCCAAAATCAGGAGTGATGCACTTGATTTTGTTAACTTGTCTATTTTACAGAACTGCATGATTTGCAATCAGACTAAGGCTGGACAAACTCCAATTTACTCAACGCTAAGTCCAGCACTGAGGAAATTATATCGCCTACATACTGATGCAGTACCAATTGTCAGAAATGGCACATCAATAGGTCACTGGCAGATTATTGTAGATGAATACAGTTCTCACATCACAATCTACTTCTTGCAACGAAAGAGCGAAGCCTCTCATAGTATGCTAAGACACATCGCAGATGTTGAAAATAGGTTTCTGCCACTTCACGTCTATGAAGTGAAATCCGATTCTGGAGAACTATTGTCAAACCAATTCTTGACTTGGTGTAGTAACAAGGTACCACGCATACATGCCCATCCTTCACCTGCATCAGTCAAAGAGCTGAATGGTCTTGTTGAACAGAATGTCTGTTCAATGAAGGAGATGTACAAGTCTATGCTGAAAACTGCTGGTCTTCCACATACTTTACAGTTCATCAAATTTGCCATCCTTTATGCTGGGACTGTCAAAATTCCTGTTTACCATTCTAGAACTAAGAATGTACCACATGCTGTTTACTTTGACAAGCTGATTGATCCGGCAATCATTCACACCTTTGGTACCCTGGTTAGTCTCTGGATTGTTGAGTGTTGTTTCGTTCATAAAAGTTTTCCTTCTTTGTTTTTACTTTCAAAAGAAAAAGTTCAGCTGAGGATAACAACAGGATTATTGTTGATCCTCGGAATCGAACTTGCGACATGATGTTGAATGGCTTGTGGTTTAACCCACGACCCTAGCTTTGCTGTTATCCAAAACTTTCATTCCTGTTTCTATTTCGGCTTCATGTTCTTCGACGAAAACTTCAAAAGCCAGCGTTCCAGAAAATTCCGGATCACCAGCAAACTTGAAGGGGACTTACCAAAGGAGGAAGGAGAGCGCCGCTGCTGACGTGGCAAGGACAAATTAAGGGAGGCTTTGTTGGGAATGGGAGAACCTATAAAAGGTGTGAGTCTTAAGCTTCCAATACATCGAACAAGTACCTCTTATCTGATCTTACCTGCCTACGAAGAAATTCTACATGGATCTCTCCAGAACAAAGGTCTAGTCGCAAAGTATCAGAGAAGTCAGAGCTAGGACTATTTCTGGGTTATAAGGGTGAAAATATGAAAATCATTCATGCTTTGAATCTTAATACCAAATGCATGAGCGAATATTTTCATTTTACTTTTCATGAGGGAGTATTTGTTGGCTTAAACCCAACATCACAAACTTTAAATGACATCACCAAACACTATCCTATTCCTCAGGGTCAACATTTTGATATTTCAAAGTTACCTGATATGAATAGCTATAATGAAAATACTACAGACTCAGATTCTGATGATAGTGCTAACACCTCATCTGATGAGGAGTTGGATCCCAATCAACGATTTTATCATCGAATCGATATCTCACAAATGCATGTTACTCCTATGTCCCAACATGATTCAAATGTTGATGAGGAGTACTATACCACCAACGACTATAACCATTCGTTAAACATGAACGATGACACTTATGTACCACTTTCTGTACAACACGTACAAGAACAAAATGAAGATGATTCCCAAAGTGATTTGGAAGATTTACAATGGATTGGTGAAGATGATGACAACGATTATGGATTTGTTGCACACAATGCCAAACGTCGCAAACTTAAAGGCAAACAACCTATGGTTACTCCAACAAACAGATTTCATCCCCAGCGAAGACATCCTTTGTTGAGACGTAATATCCCCAATGTCAATGTAAATGAGAAAGCAAAGTTGAGTACACCTGACATTCCTATACCTCAAGGATGTTGAACAAAGCTGTGGTCTGGATCCTCAGGTTGTGTGTGTTGCTAATTCACGGGTTAATGTTTCTAAGAGATGAATAAAGAAGATTGCGAGTCACAAGTACTAGCGCAAGAGAATGCTCCTTGTGTGTATCGCCACAGGCTCCTTAAATAAGTGTACTGTCGTTTTGGCTTTTCCTTCCGGAAGATCTGGATCGAAGCAATAAGGTTTGACTCTTCTTCTCACAGGCGTAGCAAAGCATAATCATGCTAAGCTGTGCGTGAGATCTAGCTCTCCTCAACAGGATTGTTCTCACACATGATTCCCACGAACGCGTTAATCATATGTAAACCTTTGCTGTGATCTGATCCGGGCTTCACTTCTACAAGTGGATGATAGAAAAGTAATGACAGTTTACTATACCTATGGCCGCAATAAATATAACCCATGAAGAAATAACCGGAGGTATCCAAACTCGTAATAGATCATCATCTATATGCTTTAGTTCAATAGTTAGAAATGTTGCTCAGTGAAGAGTGACATTTCTGTATATCGGGCGTTTGTGTTTTTGTACTATCAATGACTGGATTGGCCAAGTCCATCAATCGAAATACTTAACACACCCCCTCAGTCATTAGATAGGTACAACCGAGAGTATCACTCAACCGATCATAACTTTCTGTAAATGCTGAAGTTGATATTCTATTGAAATAAAGGTGAGTTGTATGGACATCGCCAGCCGGTCGTTCAAGATAGTATATTAAGTGAAGACTGACTGACTAGCCCCAACGAGCCCCTGTGTTTAAGGTATAATTTACTTCCAAGAGGTTTAGTTAAGATGTCCGCGATCATATCAGAAGTATCCATATGGTGTAACTCCTGATGTTTCTGTTCAACTTGGAGATTCACAAATCTCTCGCGAACGTCCATGTGTTTGGTCCGTTTGTTGTTGAACAGATTGTTTGCGATAGACTCGGTGGATTGATTGTCTTGCCATAAACGGAGCGGATTGAACGACGTAATTCCAATACCCGTCATAAGATTTTTCATCCACTTCATCTCACGCGATAGTTCGTTCAGCGCATACAGTTCGGCTTCCGACGACGAGGCTGCAATAGTCTGTTGTCGAATCGACTGCCAACTGATTGCCGCATTAGCGAACATTACCACGTAACCGGTTCGTGAGTATCTATCTGCATCGCCCGCCCAGTCTGCATCGGCATAACCTTGTGGGTTGTTAGCCGAATCAAACATGTAGAGACCGTCGGGTCTTAGCATCGGAGACGTGATACCAGTCCGTGTATAGTGTAAACCGTAATCCCAAGTACCGAGTAAATATCGTTGTAATCGATAGAGAGCCTTTGATTCTGACTGTCGAGGATCAATCTGATGTTGTGCCAAAATATTGACTGCGTATGAAATATCCGGTCGTGTCTTAGTCGCCACGTACGATATCTTCATTAACATTGATCGAAATTGTGTTGCCTCGGCATCGGACAGTGTTGGTGTGGTCTCATCAAAGATATATGATTTTGACATCGGTGTTTTGGTCGGTTTGATGTTGGTACCCCATAAATTCGCTTCTTCGAGAATCTTCTTTACGTACAATGCATTGCTAAGGAAATATCCTTCCGTTGTCTGCAATAACTCCATTTTCAGAATCCATTTCGCCTTCGAAGTACTGCCTACTGTGAACGAAGTTTCCAAATCGGTCTGAAACCGATGATATGCGTTTGGATCTGTGGAAAAATGTAGTATATCATCGACATGAACGGTAGTGTGTTCGCGGGTATTATTTGTTGGATTGTATCGCCAGAAATGACAGATGTCTGCAATATTCCGCACGAAACCAACACTGAGATATTGTTTCCAAAGAGTTTTGTACCATTCTCGAGCTGCCTGGTGTAGACCGTACAGACTTTTGATAAGTCTGCAGACGATGGGTCGATTCCGGAAATCTACTCGTCCGAAACCATGAGGGAGTTCGACGTAGTTCTCTTCTTCCAGTATTGCATTGAGATATGCACCCTTGATATCAAACTGGAATATGATCATGCCGACTAATGCTGCTAATGCAATCAGAAAACGGATCGTGGACGTTTTCGTAACTGGAGAATAGGTTTCATCGAAATCCAATCCTTCAATCTGTGAAAATCCTCGTACGACCCAACGTGCTTTGAATCGAGTAATATTGCCATGTTCGTCAAGCTTATATGTGAAAACCCATTTGCCCGATAATAAATTCCGTCCATCAGGTAAAAACGTTTCGGCCCAAGTATTGTTGCCGACTAGTTGTGTAACTTCCTCCTTCATCGCCGCTAACCAGAATGGAGCCTCATCGGATCGTGATAAAGCCTCACGAAGAGTCTTTGGTGCAGTCCGTATATTTCCATTCGCAATTGGTTTGTTGGATATGAGGAATCGGCCTTCAGGGTCCAATCGATATTAGGAACGGACCGGGTAAACAAGGAATTTTGTTTCCTTTTGGCGTTCGACAAATTTGCACTTGCTTGACGTTTTCGTTTTCTTGCTGCATATGCTTCGTCGACATCTTCTCCAATGAATTGAAGATCACTTTCGAGTTGTGCATCATATTCCTCTACAGGAGATACGGAAGACAAATTCGGAGATTCTTCAGTAATGGATTGTGGAGTCGATAAATCAGCATTTGGATCATAATCAGCATCGTCTGGGTCATCATCGTCTAGTCCATGTAAATGTTAAGTATTTCGATTGATGGACTTGGCCAATCCAGTCATTGATAGTACAAAAACACAAACGCCCGATATACAGAAATGCCACTCTTCACTGAGCAACATTTCTAACTATTGAACTAAAGCATATAGATGATGATCTATTACGAGTTTGGATACCTCCGGGTATTTCTTCATGGGTTATATTTATTGCGGCCATAGGTATAGTAAACTGTCATTACTTTTCTATCATCCACTTGTAGAAGTGAAGCCCGGATCAGATCACAGCAAAGGTTTACATATGATTAACGCGTTCGTGGGAATCATGTGTGAGAACAATCCTGTTCAGGAGAGCTAGATCTCACGCACAGCTTAGCATGATTATGCTTCGCTACGCCTGTGAGAAGAAGAGTCAAACCTTATCGCTTCGATCCAGATCTTCCGGAAGGAAAAGCCAAAACGACAGTACACTTATTTAAGGAGCCTGTGGCGATACACACAAGGAGCATTCTCTTGCGCTAGTACTTGTGACTCGCAATCTTCTTTATTCATCTCTTAGAAACATTAACCCGTGAATTAGCAACACACACACAACCTGAGGATCCAGACCACAGCTTTGTTCAACACAATAGTTACGAATCGTTGCTTAACACATTTCTTTGGACAACAACGACAAGATGGGTTCAGGATCGAATGACGCCACATCTTGTTAAGTATTTCGATTGATGGACTTGGCCAATCCAGTCATTGATAGTACAAAAACACAAACGCCCGATATACAGAAATGTCACTCTTCACTGAGCAACATTTCTAACTATTGAACTAAAGCATATAGATGATGATCTATTACGAGTTTGGATACCTCCGGGTATTTCTTCATGGGTTATATTTATTGCGGCCATAGGTATAGTAAACTGTCATTACTTTTCTATCATCCACTTGTAGAAGTGAAGCCCGGATCAGATCACAGCAAAGGTTTACATATGATTAACGCGTTCGTGGGAATCATGTGTGAGAACAATCCTGTTGAGGAGAGCTAGATCTCACGCACAGCTTAGCATGATTATGCTTCGCTACGCCTGTGAGAAGAAGAGTCAAACCTTATCGCTTCGATCCAGATCTTCCGGAAGGAAAAGCCAAAACGACAGTACACTTATTTAAGGAGCCTGTGGCGATACACACAAGGAGCATTCTCTTGCGCTAGTACTTGTGACTCGCAATCTTCTTTATTCATCTCTTAGAAACATTAACCCGTGAATTAGCAACACACACAACCTGAGGATCCAGACCACAGCTTTGTTCAACACAATAGTTACGAATCGTTGCTTAACACATTTCTTTGGACAACAACGACAAGATGGGTTCAGGATCGAATGACGCCACATCTTCGCGGCCGAAGCCATTCACCGGTAAAACGCTGCAGGATTTCGATCTGTACATGGAACAAGTGCAGACTTACGCAAACTTACGTGGCGGCGCTGGCACTATGCTTCTCCAAGAACCAATGGCTCTTCCTGATAGTCCGAATTACGAGGCGGAAGGAAATCGCCCACAGCGTCCGATAGTCATCGCCGGAGCTGCTGGCGGAGCTGCTAACGAAGCACGAGCACAATGGGAAGCAGAACTACGTGAACATTTGGCGATCGTCACACACAACAGTCACTTACGTACGCAATATCGTGCTGAGATGCAAGATTACCGTGCACAACAAGCGGACAATAACGTCGCAGTTGGAATTCTATGCGAATGTTTCCCAAAACGCGACATGAATCGAGTCAGAGCTTATGCGTCAGCAAAAGGCAAAGTCGATGGACTTCGCCGAATTTTCAGTGCTGGCGGTCAAGCTCCGATCGAATCGTCTATGTGGGAGCAACGGCTGGTAGATCTGAAATGTACGAACGGTCAGTCGGCAGAAAGCGTTCAGCAGTTTGTGACCGACCTCACTGAGTTATTCGAACTCAAACTGAACTCTTTACCGGACGAACTCGTAATCAAGGATCTACTAAACCGGTTAGTCGCAAAAATCACGATGCAGACAATTGAACTACGGACCCTCGTACCTTTTCTCGGAAAAATGATCACTTCTGCGTATGCCGAATGGGAACCGGCGTTAATACAAGATCCAATTGATGCTGCAAACCCGAATGCTCCGCGACCATTCCACCAAAAGCCAACGCATTACTTCGAAACAGTGTCAAATATCTTGACCGACCTAAACCAATTGGTCCAACTCAACGTCACCATGGATGCCGGTGGGCCGAATGGGACAAAGAAGGCCATGAAGGCAAAGGCGAAGAAAGCGAAGGCGAAAGCGAAAGCCAAGGTTGCGAAGTCGGAGGATATTTGTACCTTGCATCCAAACTCATCTCACACCAATGCTCAATGCCGTAAGCAGGGTGCCTCGGGTGGCTCAGGCAGTAGCGGTGGGAGTAGCAGTTCCACTCGGACCAGGCAGTCGCAGGACTCCAGGTCGTCCACATCTTCTTCTGCAAAGAAGACAGATCTCACATGCAATTTCTGTGGCAAACGAGGACACAAGCAGTCGGCGTGTAAACGCTATCTCACTGCAAAGAGTCTTTGTTTAGACACGGATTTTCGTGCATTCATTGCCAGCCGTGGCGATGCAGGTGATGATTCGTCGGAGGACGAATCTACCGCCAAACCGGTGTTGACCAAGAAGGTAATCTTTGACCTTACCCAACCTACTTCTGTTGATAAAGATGCTGACACATACATCGGAAATATGTTTTCGATAGTGAACGCACACTCGGCACAGAAGGTTGTCCGTGTACATGTTCAAGCAAAGGATCGTGTGGGTTTGCTTGATACAGGCGCAACTGTTTGGATGACACCTAATCGTCATGCCTTTAGTTCGCTGACGTATACGAATGACGAGGACGTGGTGGAACTAGCGGATAGTCATACAATTCCAGTTTGTGGTTTTGGAGATGTATCTGTAGTTTTACCCAATGGGCGAATTAAGATAATACACAACGCACTTTATGTTCCTGATCTCGAAGACACACTTGCATCAGTGTGTAGTATCATTGGAGACTCCGGGGACATTGTGAGTTTCACCAAAGACAAGGTTATCCTCACGCATGGTGATACGGATGAACATGTTATTATTGGGCGACGGGAAAGAGATTTGTACTATCTCTATGCTGATGTTAGTACCGTCGGAACTCACCAACCGCGGCATGCGATTGCTCAACGAGCTAAAGCAGTAGCGGTATCCGCAGAAGGTCTCGATCAGTCGATGGACTTTACGTCCGGTGTACGATCTTCTCACGCGATGGGTCTCGATGTAATGTCAGACAACAACATTCGTCAAACGAACGATGATGAATGTCAACGAGCATCTCAAGATACAGTTGGAGTGAGCACCAACTTATCGCCAGTGACAGTACACGAACTTGCAAAGTTACACCAGCAGTTTGGTCACATCCACTTACGGACAATCTTTCGAACGGCAGAGAAGCTCAACATCAAAATGCCCAAGGTTGAACCGGATGCATTCAATCTTGTCAACAAATCAATTATGCAGAATTGTTTGGTCTGTAGTCGCACGAAGCTGAAGCAGAAGCCGATTTATTCTACAATAAGTCGAGCTCCGAGGAAACTTTTCCGTCTGTTTTCCGATGTCGTACGTTTAATCTACGACGGACAGAAGAAGAGATATTGGCAGATCATTGTCGACGAACAACCTCGTTTCATCACAATCTACTTCCTGAATCGAAAGAGTGATGCGGTGGATAGTATGATTCGACATATCGCTGATGTGGAAAATCGCAATCACCCATTACACGTTGCTGAACTACGTTCCGATTCAGGAGAATTGATTACTAAACGGTTGATCCAATGGTGCAATACCAAGATTCCTCGCATCCGCGTCCACCCAGCTCCTCCGTCAGTAAAGGAACTCGATGGTCTATCAGAGCGGAATATACAATCGATCAAGTATATGTCGGACGCGATGCTGCTACAAGCTGGACTACCACGAACACTTCAATTCGTGCAACTCTCCATCCTATACGCTGCGGTCGTCAAGAACGCTACTTTCCATTCAGCTGTGAATGCGATTCCGTACTGTGCTTACCTTGACAAGCGGATAGATTTGGCAACTATCCACGCCTTTGGAACACTCGTTAGTTTGTGGATCTCACACGAACAAAGGTTGGCGCGCAGAATCCGAGACAAGTCTGAACTAGGTCTGTTTCTCAGATACAAGGGTGAAGACCTGAAGATCGTCATAGCACTCAATTTTCGGACAAACACAATAGGCGAATACTTCCATGTTACGTTCCACGAGGGAGTTTTTGTTGGTTATAATCCTACCCGACAGTTACTCGACGATCTTACGGTACAATATCCACTGAAGGCCGGGACATATTTCGATGTTGATCAAATACCAACCGGGGATCAGGGGGTGCAAGAGACGACTGTTGAGTTTGTCTCAGACAATTTCCCGATTTCTACCGTTGCAGACGAAGAAATCGATGAGGATATAAACGACGACCCCATATATTACCGCTTAGAAGAAGCCGGTGACATGCATGTTGTTGAACATTTACATGGACTAGACGATGATGACCCAGACGATGCTGATTATGATCCAAATGCTGATTTATCGACTCCACAATCCATTACTGAAGAATCTCCGAATTTGTCTTCCGTATCTCCTGTAGAGGAATATGATGCACAACTCGAAAGTGATCTTCAATTCATTGGAGAAGATGTCGACGAAGCGTATGCAGCAAGAAAACGAAAACGTCAAGCAAGTGCAAATTTGTCGAACGCCAAAAGGAAACAAAATTCCTTATTTACCCGGTCCGTTCCTAATATCGATTGGACCCTGAAGGCCGATTCCTCATATCCAACACAACCAATTGCGAATGGAAATATACGGACTGCACCAAAGACTCTTCGTGAGGCTTTATCACGATCCGATGAGGCTCCATTCTGGTTAGCGGCGATGAAGGAGGAAGTTACACAACTAGTCGGCAACAATACTTGGGCCTGAAACGTTTTTACCTGATGGACGGAATTTATTATCGGGCAAATGGGTTTTCACATATAAGCTTGACGAACATGGCAATATTACTCGATTCAAAGCACGTTGGGTCGTACGAGGATTTTCACAGATTGAAGGATTGGATTTCGATGAAACCTATTCTCCAGTTACGAAAACGTCCACGATCCGTTTTCTGATTGCATTAGCAGCATTAGTCGGCATGATCATATTCCAGTTTGATATCAAAGGTGCATATCTCAATGCAATACTGGAAGAAGAGAACTACGTCGAACTCCCTCATGGTTTCGGACGAGTAGATTTCCGGAATCGACCCATCGTCTGCAGACTTATCAAAAGTCTGTACGGTCTACACCAGGCAGCTCGAGAATGGTACAAAACTCTTTGGAAACAATATCTCAGTGTTGGTTTCGTGCGGAATATTGCAGACATCTGTCATTTCTGGCGATACAATCCAACAAATAATACCCGCGAACACACTACCGTTCATGTCGATGATATACTACATTTTTCCACAGATCCAAACGCATATCATCGGTTTCAGACCGATTTGGAAACTTCGTTCACAGTAGGCAGTACTTCGAAGGCGAAATGGATTCTGAAAATGGAGTTATTGCAGACAACGGAAGGATATTTCCTTAGCAATGCATTGTACGTAAAGAAGATTCTCGAAGAAGCGAATTTATGGGGTACCAACTGTTAAGTATTTCGATTGATGGACTTGGCCAATCCAGTCATTGATAGTACAAAAACACAAACGCCCGATATACAGAAATGTCACTCTTCACTGAGCAACATTTCTAACTATTGAACTAAAGCATATAGATGATGATCTATTACGAGTTTGGATACCTCCGGTTATTTCTTCATGGGTTATATTTATTGCGGCCATAGGTATAGTAAACTGTCATTACTTTTCTATCATCCACTTGTAGAAGTGAAGCCCGGATCAGATCACAGCAAAGGTTTACATATGATTAACGCGTTCGTGGGAATCATGTGTGAGAACAATCCTGTTGAGGAGAGCTAGATCTCACGCACAGCTTAGCATGATTATGCTTTGCTACGCCTGTGAGAAGAAGAGTCAAACCTTATTGCTTCGATCCAGATCTTCCGGAAGGAAAAAGCCAAAACGACAGTACACTTATTTAAGGAGCCTGTGGCGATACACACAAGGAGCATTCTCTTGCGCTAGTACTTGTGACTCGCAATCTTCTTTATTCATCTCTTAGAAACATTAACCCGTGAATTAGCAACACACACAACCTGAGGATCCAGACCACAGCTTTGTTCAACACAATAGTTACGAATCGTTGCTTAACACATTTCTTCGGACAACAACGACAAGATGGGTTCAGGATCGAATGACGCCACATCTTCGCGGCCGAAGCCATTCACCGGTAAAACGCTGCAGGATTTTCGATCTGTACATGGAACAAGTGCAGACTTACGCAAACTTACGTGGCGGCGCTGGCACTATGCTTCTCCAAGAACCAACTGGCTCTTCCTGATAATCCGAATTACGAGGCGGAAGGAAATCGCCCACAGCGTCCGATAGTCATCGCCGGAGCTGCTGGCGGAGCTGCTAACGAAGCACGAGCACAATGGGAAGCAGAACTACGTGAACATTTGGCGATCGTCACACACAACAGTCACTTACGTACGCAATATCGTGCTGAGATGCAAGATTACCGTGCACAACAAGCGGACAATAACGTCGCAGTTGGAATTCTATGCGAATGTTTCCCAAAACGCGACATGAATCGAGTCAGAGCTTATGCGTCAGCAAAAGGCAAAGTCGATGGACTTCGCCGAATTTTCAGTGCTGGCGGACAAGCTCCGATCGAATCGTCTATGTGGGAGCAACGGCTGGTAGATCTGAAATGTACGAACGGTCAGTCGGCAGAAAGCGTTCAGCAGTTTGTGACCGACCTCACTGAGTTATTTCGAACTCAAACTGAACTCTTTACCGGACGAACTCGTAATCAAGGATCTACTAAACCGGTTAGTCGCAAAAATCACGATGCAGACAATTGAACTACGGACCCTCGTACCTTTTCTCGGAAAAATGATCACTTCTGCGTATGCCGAATGGGAAACGGCGTTAATACAAGATCCAATTGATGCTCGCAAATCCGAATGCTCCGCGACCATTCCACCAAAGCCAAAGCATTACTTCGAAACAGTGTCAAATATCTTGACCGACCTCAACCATTGGTC
>JAHLKD010000139.1:0-92075 GCA_025526935.1 Cladochytrium replicatum
AATCTCTTTCCTGTCGCCCAATAATAACGTGTTCATCCGTATCACCATGCGTGAGGATAACCTTGTCTTTGGTGAAACTCACAATGTCCCCGGAGTCTCCAATGATACTACACACTGATGCAAGTGTGTCTTCGAGATCAGGAACATAAAGTGCGTTGTGTATTATCTTAATTCGCCCATTGGGTAAAACTACAGATACATCTCCAAAACCACAAACTGGAATTGTATGACTATCCGCTAGTTCCACCACGTCCTCGTCATTCGTATACGTCAGCGAACTAAAGGCATGACGATTAGGTGTCATCCAAACAGTTGCGCCTGTATCAAGCAAACCCACACGATCCTTTGCTTGAACATGTACACGGACAACCTTCTGTGCCGAGTGTGCGTTCACTATCGAAAACATATTTCCGATGTATGTGTCAGCATCTTTATCAACAGAAGTAGGTTGGGTAAGGTCAAAGATTACCTTCTTGGTCAACACCGGTTTGGCGGTAGATTCGTCCTCCGACGAATCATCACCTGCATCGCCACGGCTGGCAATGAATGCACGAAAATCCGTGTCTAAACAAAGACTCTTTGCAGTGAGATAGCGTTTACACGCCGACTGCTTGTGTCCTCGTTTGCCACAGAAATTGCATGTGAGATCTGTCTTCTTTGCAGAAGAAGATGTGGACGACCTGGAGTCCTGCGACTGCCTGGTCCGAGTGGAACTGCTACTCCCACCGCTACTGCCTGAGCCACCCGAGGCACCCTGCTTACGGCATTGAGCATTGGTGTGAGATGAGTTCGGATGCAAGGTACAAATATCCTCCGACTTTGCAACCTTGGCTTTCGCTTTCGCCTTCGCTTTCTTCGCCTTTGCCTTCATGGCCTTCTTTGTCCCATTCGGCCCACCGGCATCCATGGTGACGTTGAGTTGGACCAATTGGTTTAGGTCGGTCAAGATATTTGACACTGTTTCGAAGTAATGCGTTGGCTTTTGGTGGAATGGTCGCGGAGCATTCGGGTTTGCAGCATCAATTGGATCTTGTATTAACGCCGGTTCCCATTCGGCATACGCAGAAGTGATCATTTTTCCGAGAAAAGGTACGAGGGTCCGTAGTTCAATTGTCTGCATCGTGATTTTTGCGACTAACCGGTTTAGTAGATCCTTGATTACGAGTTCGTCCGGTAAAGAGTTCAGTTTGAGTTCGAATAACTCAGTGAGGTCGGTCACAAACTGCTGAACGCTTTCTGCCGACTGACCGTTCGTACATTTCAGATCTACCAGCCGTTGCTCCCACATAGACGATTCGATCGGAGCTTGTCCGCCAGCACTGAAAATTCGGCGAAGTCCATCGACTTTGCCTTTTGCTAACGCATAAGCTCTGACTCGATTCATGTCGCGTTTTGGGAAACATTCGCATAGAATTCCAACTGCGACGTTATTGTCCGCTTGTTGTGCACGGTAATCTTGCATCTCAGCACGATATTGCGTACGTAAGTGAATGTTGTGTGTGACGATCGCCAAATGTTCACGTAGTTCTGCTTCCCATTGTGCTCGTGCTTCGTTAGCAGCTCCGCCAGCAGCTCCGGCGATGACTATCGGACGCTGTGGGCGATTTCCTTCCGCCTCGTAATTCGGATTATCAGGAAGAGCCATTGGTTCTTGGAGAAGCATAGTGCCAGCGCCGCCACGTAAGTTTGCGTAAGTCTGCACTTGTTCCATGTACAGATCGAAATCCTGCAGCGTTTTACCGGTGAATGGCTTCGGCCGCGAAGATGTGGCGTCATTCGATCCTGAACCCATCTTGTCGTTGTTGTCCAAAGAAATGTGTTAAGCAACGATTCGTAACTATTGTGTTGAACAAAGCTGTGGTCTGGATCCTCAGGTTGTGTGTGTTGCTAATTCACGGGTTAATGTTTCTAAGAGATGAATAAAGAAGATTGCGAGTCACAAGTACTAGCGCAAGAGAATGCTCCTTGTGTGTATCGCCACAGGCTCCTTAAATAAGTGTACTGTCGTTTTGGCTTTTCCTTCCGGAAGATCTGGATCGAAGCGATAAGGTTTGACTCTTCTTCTCACAGGCGTAGCGAAGCATAATCATGCTAAGCTGTGCGTGAGATCTAGCTCTCCTCAACAGGATTGTTCTCACACATGATTCCCACGAACGCGTTAATCATATGTAAACCTTTGCTGTGATCTGATCCGGGCTTCACTTCTACAAGTGGATGATAGAAAAGTAATGACAGTTTACTATACCTATGGCCGCAATAAATATAACCCATGAAGAAATAACTGGAGGTATCCAAACTCGTAATAGATCATCATCTATATGCTTTAGTTCAATAGTTAGAAATGTTGCTCAGTGAAGAGTGACATTTCTGTATATCGGGCGTTTGTGTTTTTGTACTATCAATGACTGGATTGGCCAAGTCCATCAATCGAAATACTTAACAGAAACATGCTTCCTCACATAAACGAAATGCCAACAGTAAGACTGCAAACAATCGTGCCGCATCAAAATCTAATGATGCGAAGAACAACAAATTCTCTTGCGATTTCTGTGGCAAATCTGGCCACACACAGAATTTCTGCAGGAAACGCAAACTACCCAAAGGTTTGAATGATGAGGAATGGAAACCGATAAAAGCATCTCGTGCTTCCTCCTCAACATCCCAGAACATGGATATCGATTCTCAGGAATCAGAACCTTCCAGCAAGGTACAATCAATCAAATCCTTCGTTTTTGTTAAGTATTTCAATTGATGGACTTGGCCAATCCATCAACAACTTATCAATTTGGGAACATGGAACAAACGCATCTTGCCAAATGGGAACAACCTTCTCACTGACAAATGGGTTTATTCATACAAACTTGATGAAGATGGCAACATCATCCGATTCAAGGCACGATGGGTAGTTAGAGGGTTCTCCCAGATACAGGGAATGGATTTCGACAAAACCTATTCTCCTGTGGTGAAAACCACTACAATTCGATTACTAGTTGCTCTTGCTGCAATTGTCAAATTACACATCTATCAATTTGACATTACAGGAGCATATCTCAATGCATCACTTGAGGAAGATGTTTATGTTGAAATGCCTCATGGATTTACAGAGACTGACGAATCTGGCAATCCATTAGTTTGTAATCTTGTCAAAAGCTTATATGGTTTACATCAAGCTGCTAGAGAATGGTACAAATGCCTCTGGGCAAAATATGAAGACATGGGATACATCCGTGATCTTTCAGATGCTTGTCATTTCTGGCAAATGAAACCATCTACTCACAGTTCCACTGTGAAAATACGTGAACACACTACTGTTCATGTAGATGATATTCTTCATTTCTCTCCAGACCCAAATGGCTACCACGACTTCATGGATGGCTTGAATTCCTCATTCAAGGTCAGAAGTCACTCTACAGCAAAATGGATTCTGAAAATGCAATTGATCAAAACTACTCACGGCTATTTCATAACCAATGCTCAATATGCAAAGGAAATATTGCAGAGATTGAAATTATTGGAATCCAATTTAAGACCAGCTAAAACACCTATTTCTTCTCACTACAAACATGACACAAGCTTGCCTATTTTATCCAAAAATGATGCAACTATTTTTCGCTCGGAACTCATGAAAATCTCGTACCTAGCTACACAGACCAGACCTGATTTATCCTATGCTGTCAATGTCTTGGCACAACATCAGGTTGAACCAAGAGTTTGCGAACAAAAGGCACTAGCTCGCCTGCATCGTTACTTATTGGGAACATGGGACTATGGTTTGCATTACACACGCAATAACATACCCACTCCCAACGTACACTCTGATGCTGTATATGAGTTTGCATCAAATGAACACATCCCTATGGGATATGCTGATGCAGTCTGGGCAAATGATCCTGCTCGCTATTCCAGGACAGGATATGTTGTAATGTTTGCCAATGCAGCTGTTTGCTGGCAGTCTACAAAGCAACAGGTTATAACTTGCTCTTCCACTGAAGCAGAGTTATATGCGTTGAATGAATTATCACGTGAGATGAAGTGGATGAAAAACGTCATGGCAACCATTGGTATTTCATGCAAAAGTAAGCCCATGATCCTCTGGCAAGATAATACCTCTACACAGTCTATTGCCAATGACCTGCTTATGTCGAAGTTTGGTTTGAGGGCGATGTGATTTGATCAGTTTTAGTGCTGCTGATCTGGGACTTGCGCTAGAGATAGTCCTCAGGTTGATCTGTGAGTGTGCAGAGTTTTGTGTTTCTCCAATCACACTCTTGCGCCACAGCCACCCGAAATCTCATATCGCCACAGGCTCTTTGAATTGTGCAAACAATTCAAATATACTGTCGTTTCGGCTTTTATAATTAACCTGTGGCTATAGATATATGGAAATATCTAATACTGTTGTTAATTCACAGGTTAATGTTGCTAAGAGATGAATAAAGAAGATTGCGAGTCACAAGTGCTAGCGCAAGAGAATGCTCCTTATGTGTATCGCCACAGGCTCCTTAAATAAGTGTACTGTCGTTTTGGCTTTTCCTTCCGGAAGATCTGGATCGCAGCGATAAGGTTTGACTCTTCTTCTCACAGGCGTAGCGAAGCATATTCATGCTAAGCTGTGCGTGAGATCTAACTCTCCTCAACAGGATTGTTCTCACACATGATTCCCACGAACGCGTTAATCATATGTAAACCTTTGCTGTGATCTGATCCGGGCTTCACTTCTACAAGTGGATGATAGAAAAGTAATGACAGTTTACTATACCTATGGCCGCAATAAATATAACCCATGAAGAAATAACTGGAGGTATCCAAACTCGTAATAGATCATCATCTATATGCTTTAGTTCAATAGTTAGAAATGTTGCTCGGTGAAGAGTGACATTTCTGTATATCGGGCGTTTGTGTTTTGTACTATCAATGGCTGGATTGGCCAAGTCCATCAATCGAAATACTTAACAACCGAGATCACTCAACCGTTCATAACTTTCTGTAAATGCTGAAGTTGATATTCCATTGAAATAAAGGTGAGTTGTATGGACATCGCCAGTCGGTCATTCAAGATAGTATATTAAGTGAAGACTGACTGACTAGCCCCAACGAGCCCCTGTGTTTAAGGTATAATTTACTTCCAAGAGGTTTAGTTAAGATGTCCGCGATCATATCAGAAGTATCCATATGGTGTAACTCCTGATGTTTCTGTTCAACTTGGAGATTCACAAATCTCTCGCGAACGTCCATGTGTTTAGTCCGTTTGTTGTTGAACAGATTGTTTGCGATAGACTCGGTGGATTGATTGTCTTGCCATAAACGGAGCGGATTGAACGACGTAATTCCGATACCCGTCATAAGATTTTTCATCCTCTTCATCTCGCGCGATAGTTCGTTCAGCGCATACAGTTCGGCTTCCGACGATGAGGCTGCAATAGTCTGTTGTCGAATCGACTGCCAACTGATTGCCGCATTAGCGAACATTACCACGTAACCGGTTCGTGAGTATCTATCTGCATCGCCCGCCCAGTCTGCATCGGCATAACCTTGTGGGTTGTTAGCCGAATCAAACCTGTAGAGACCGTCGGGTCTTAGCATCGGAGACGTGATACCAGTCCGTGTATAGTGTAAACCGTAATCCCAAGTACCGAGTAAATATCGTTTTAATCGATAGAGAGCCTTTGATTCTGACTGTCGAGGATCAATCTGATGTTGTGCCAAAATATTGACTGCGTATGAAATATCCGGTCGTGTCTTAGTCGCCATGTACGATATCTTCATTAACATTGATCGAAATTGTGTTGCCTCGGCATCGGACAGTGTTGGTGTGGTCTCATCAAAGATATATGATTTTGACATCGGTGTTTTGGTCGGTTTGATGTTGGTACCCCATAAATTCGCTTTTTCGAGAATCTTCTTTACGTACAATGCATTGCTAAGGAAATATCCTTCCGTTGTCTACAATAACTCCATTTTCAGAATCCATTTCGCCTTTGAAGTACTGCCTACTGTGAACGAAGTTTCCAAATCGGTCTGAAACTGATGATATGCGTTTGGATCTGTGGAAAAATGTAGTATATCATCGACATGAACGGTAGTGTGTTCGCGGGTATTATTTGTTGGATTGTATCGCCAGAAATGACAGATGTCTGCAATATTCCGCACGAAACCAACACCGCATCACTCTTTCGATTCAGGAAGTAGATTGTGATGAAACGAGGTTGTTCGTCGACAATGATCTGCCAATATCTCTTCTTCTGTCCGTCGTAGATTAAACGTACGACATCGGAAAACAGACGGAAAAGTTTCCTCGGAGCTCGACTTATTGTAGAATAAATCGGCTTCTGCTTCAGCTTCGTGCGACTACAGACCAAACAATTCTGCATAATTGATTTGTTGACAAGATTGAATGCATCCGGTTGAACCTTGGGCATTTTGATGTTGAGCTTCTCTGCCGTTCGAAAGATCGTCCGTAAGTGGATGTGACCAAACTGCTGGTGTAACTTTGCAAGTTCGTGTACTGTCACTGGCGATAAGTTGGTGCTCACTCCAACTGTATCTTGAGATGCTCGTTGACATTCATCATCGTTCGTTTGACGAATGCTGTTGTCTGACATTACATCGAGACCCATCGCGTGAGAAGATCGTACACCGGATGTAAAGTCCATCGACTGATCGAGACCTTCTGCGGATACCGCTACTGCTTTAGCTCGTTGAGCAATCACATGCCGCGGTTGGTGAGTTCCGACGGTACTAACATCAGCATAGAGATAGTACAAATCTCTTTCCCGTCGCCCAATAATAACGTGTTCATCCGTATCACCATGCGTGAGGATAACCTTGTCTTTGGTGAAACTCACAATGTCCCCGGAGTCTCCAATGATACTACACACTGATGCAAGTGTGTCTTCAAGATCAGGAACATAAAGTGCGTTGTGTATTATCTTAATTCGCCCATTGGGTAAAACTACAGATACATCTCCAAAACCACAAACTGGAATTGTATGACTATGCGCTAGTTCCACCACGTCCTCGTCATTCGTATACGTCAGCGAACTAAAGGCATGACGATTAGGTGTCATCCAAACGGTTGCGCCTGTATCAAGCAAACCCACACGATCCTTTGCTTGAACATGTACACGGACAACCTTCTGTGCCGAGTGTGCGTTCACTATCGAAAACATATTTCCGATGTATGTGTCAACATCTTTATCAACAGAAGTAGGTTGGGTAAGGTCAAAGATTACCTTCTTGGTCAACACCGGTTTGGCGGTAGATTCGTCCTCCGACGAATCATCACCTGCATCGCCACGGCTGGCAATGAATGCACGAAAATCCGTGTCTAAACAAAGACTCTTTGCAGTGAGATAGCGTTTACACGCCGACTGCTTGTGTCCTCGTTTGCCACAGAAGTTGCATGTGAGATCTGTCTTCTTTGCAGAAGAAGATGTGGACGACCTGGAGTCCTGCGACTGCCTGGTCCGAGTGGAACTGCTACTCCCACCGCTACTGCCTGAGCCACCCGAGGCACCCTGCTTACGGCATTGAGCATTGGTGTGAGACGAGTTCGGATGCAAGGTACAAATATCCTCCGACTTCGCAACCTTGGCTTTCGCTTTCGCCTTCGCTTTTTTCGCCTTGGCCTTCATGGCCTTCTTTGTCCCATTAGGCCCACCGGCATCCATGGTGACGTTGAGTTGGACCAATTGGTTGAGGTCGGTCAAGATATTTGACACTGTTTCGAAGTAATGCGTTGGCTTTTCGTGGAATGGTCGCGGAGCATTCGGATTTGCAGCATCAATTGGATCTTGTATTAACGCCGGTTCCCATTCGGCATACGCACAAGTGATCATTTTTCCGAGAAAAGGTACGAGGGTCTGTAGTTCAATTGTCTGCATCGTGATTTTTGCGACTAACCGGTTTAGTAGATCCTTGATTACGAGTTCGTCCGGTAAAGAGTTCAGTTTGAGTTCGAACAACTCAGTGAGGTCGGTCACAAACTGTTGAACGCTTTCTGCCGACTGACCGTTCGTACATTTCAGATCTACCAGCCGTTGCTCCCACATAGAAGATTCGATCGGAGCTTGACCGCCAGCACTGAAAATTCGGCGAAGTCCATCGACTTTGCCTTTTGCTGACCCATAAGCTCTGACTCGATTCATGTCGCGTTTTGGGAAACATTCGCATAGAATTCCAACTGCGACGTTATTGTCCGCTTGTTGTGCACGGTAATCTTGCATCTCAGCACGATATTGCGTACGTAAGTGACTGTTGTGTGTGACGATCGCCAAATGTTCACGTAGTTCTGCTTCCCATTGTGCTCGTGCTTCGTTAGCAGCTCCGCCAGCAGCTCCGGCGATGACTATCGGACGCTGTGGGCGATTTCCTTCCGCCTCGTAATTCGGATTATCAGGAAGAGCCATTGGTTCTTGGAGAAGCATAGTGCCAGCGCCGCCACGTAAGTTTGCGTAAGTCTGCACTTGTTCCATGTACAGATCGAAATCCTGCAGCGTTTTACCGGTGAATGGCTTCGGCCGCGAAGATGTGGCGTCATTCGATCCTGAACCCATCTTGTCGTTGTTGTCCAAAGAAATGTGTTAAGCAACGATTCGTAACTATTGTGTTGAAAAAAGCTGTGGTCTGGATCCTCAGGTTGTGTGTGTTGTTAATTCACGGGTTAATGTTACTAAGAGATGAATAAAGAAGATTGCGAGTCACAAGTGCTAGCGCAAGAGAATGCTCCTTGTGTGTATCGCCACAGGCTCCTTAAATAAGTGTACTGTCGTTTTGGCTTTTCCTTCCGGAAGATCTGGATCGCAGCGATAAGGTTCGACTCTTCTTCTCACAGGCGTAGCGAAGCATAATTATGCTAAGCTGTGCGTGAGATCTAACTCTCCTCAACAGGATTGTTCTCACACATGATTCCCACGAACGCGTTAATCATATGTAAACCTTTGCTGTGATCTGATCCGGGCTTCACTTCTATGTTGATGCATGCACATATATGGAACTAGCTACTCCAGTCTTCATCCACTGCCGACACTGAGGGGAAATAGCCTTACCAGAGACGTCTGGGACAAGTTCATGCGTAATCATACATTACATGAAAGAACTGGCATTTCTAACTATTGGTCATGAAGACATCCTCCTTTACTCATTGGAATCTATTGGTCATGAAGACATCCTCCTTTACTCATTGGAATCTAGTAGAGTTCTGAGAGTGATCACGCGTTTGAGAAAGAATGTGATGCTAATCAGTTTGCTGCTGACAGTTATATCATACTCGAGTACATCTCGTATGATACTAATGCAAGGTACTACATATTTATTTCTCATAGAGAACATGTCATTGTAGACAAGATTATAGCTAATCTTCATGTTCTGCTCACAATGGTTATTGTGAACGATCACTGGGATCTATATCTCTCTATTCGAGAGAATAATGTTTATATTAGATATTTCCAAAAATCTATAGCCACAGGTTAATTATAAAAGCCGAAACGACAGTATATTTGAATTGTTTGCACAATTCAAAGAGCCTGTGGCGATATGAGACTTCGGGTGGCTGTGGCGCAAGAGCGTGATTGGAGAAACACGAAACTCTGCACATACACAGATCAACCTGAGGACTATCTCTAGCGCAAGTCCCAGATCAGCAGCACTTAAACTGATCAAATCACATCGCCCTCAAACCAAACTTCGACACAATAGTTATTGCCACAAGGCGCTTCCCCCGATCAACACCAGATCTCCAACGCTTACAGTATGCCTAAGAACGACACCCGCGACGGAAAACCAAGGCCGTTTGCTGGGCAAACGCTTGGGGAGTTCGATAAATACATGAATATCGTTCAGAATTATGCAAACTCGAAAGGAGAAGCTGGAACTTTGCTCACAAAGCCGCCCTACCCAAAGCGGGAAGACTTTGTGAAAGAAGAGGAGCCTGAACGGCCTGAACGACCATCTGCACTCGAAGAATACGACACAACAAATGACTTTGATTATGCCGTTAAAGAGTACGACGTAGCGTTGAAAGAGTACAACGCAATTGTGAACGACAATCATCGATGATTGCAATCATATCGCGCTGAATTACAGATGTACGAACGATCTCAAGGCCACAACAACATTGCAAACAGTTGTCTTGCCGATTGTTTTCCGGAGGTCGACATCAATTTAGTACAAAAACATCAGAATGCCGTTGATCGAGTTGCTGCTTTACGCGGAATTTACGCAGCTAAACGGCAGAAGACTTTTGAGAGCCGCCATTGGGAAGACCGTTTCAAAGCTCTAGCTTGCTCCAACGGTGAAGATGCACTTGAAGTCAAATCATTCATTGCTGAGCTGATTCAACTCACCGAGGAAAAGCTTTCAACCCAACCGGCTGAAGCTGTTATTCACGAACTTCTCACTCGAGTTTGCTCAAAGATCAGTGAACCTGATATCAATCTACAATCCTTTTCGATTTTACTCAGAGACATCTCAATGGACACTTTCACAAAGTATGAACCTGATCTACTTGATGATGAGGATGATTCTGGTCAGAAGATACAATCAGAACACCATTACCTGAGAACAATGCAGAACTTACTTGCTGAGATGAGAGAAATCATTCAAATGGATGTAACTCGCGATTACACTCCTTCAGATTCACCTCAAATCAAAGGCAAAGCCATGCGAGCAAAGACCAAAAGACTACCGAAAGCTCATGCTGCTCATGAGGTTTGTGTTTTACATCCCAACTCTTCTCATTCTTCTGCAGAGTGTAAACAACTCAAATATTTGATTGAGAAACATGCTTCCTCACATAAAGGAAATGCCAACAGTAGGACTGCAAACAATCGTGCCGCATCAAAATCAAAGGATGCGAAGAACAACAAATTCTCTTGCGATTTCTGTGGCAAATCTGGCCACACGCAGAATTTCTGCAGGAAACGCAAACTAGCCAAAAGTTTGAATGATGAGGAATGGAAACAGATAAAAGCATCTCGTGCTTCCTCCTCAACATCCCAGAACATGGATATCGATTCTCAGGAATCAGAACCTTCCAGCAAGGTACAATCCATCAAATCCTTCTCTTCAATATTCAAAGCTAATAATATTGTGGATTTTACACATCCCTCTATTATCACAGCATTGAAGAGTACCAACTGCAATCTACACGTAAATGCCAAACCTCTCGGTTTGATTGACTCTGGTGCTACTGCTTGGATGATGTTAAGTATTTCGATTGATGGACTTGGCCAATCCAGTCATTGATAGTACAAAAACACAAACGCCCGATATACAGAAATGTCACTCTTCACTGAGCAACATTTCTAACTATTGAACTAAAGCATATAGATTGTGATCTATTACGAGTTTGGATACCTCCGGGTATTTCTTCATGGGTTATATTTATTGCGGCCATAGGTATAGTAAACTGTCATTACTTTTCTATCATCCACTTGTAGAAGTGAAGCCCGGATCAGATCACAGCAAAGGTTTACATATGATTAACGCGTTCGTGGGAATCATGTGTGAGAACAATCCTGTTGAGGAGAGCTAGATCTCACGCACAGCTTAGCATGATTATGCTTTGCTACGCCTGTGAGAAGAAGAGTCAAACCTTATTGCTTCGATCCAGATCTTCCGGAAGGAAAAGCCAAAACGACAGTACACTTATTTAAGGAGCCTGTGGCGATACACACAAGGAGCATTCTCTTGCGCTAGTACTTGTGACTCGC
This sequence comes from Cladochytrium replicatum, assembly GCA_025526935.1. Lineage (NCBI taxonomy): Eukaryota > Fungi > Chytridiomycota > Chytridiomycetes > Cladochytriales > Cladochytriaceae > Cladochytrium > Cladochytrium replicatum. The sequence goes on from JAHLKD010000139.1 coordinate 11,712, forward strand.
AATCTTCTTTATTCATCTCTTAGAAACATTAACCCGTGAATTAGCAACACACACAACCTGAGGATCCAGACCACAGCTTTGTTCAACACAATAGTTACGAATCGTTGCTTAACACATTTCTTTGGACAACAACGACAAGATGGGTTCAGGATCGAATGACGCCACATCTTCGCGGCCGAAGCCATTCACCGGTAAAACGCTGCAGGATTTCGATCTGTACATGGAACAAGTGCAGACTTACGCAAACTTACGTGGCGGCGCTGGCACTATGCTTCTCCAAGAACCAATGGCTCTTCCTGATAATCCGAATTACGAGGCGGAAGGAAATCGCCCACAGCGTCCGATAGTCATCGCCGGAGCTGCTGGCGGAGCTGCTAACGAAGCACGAGCACAATGGGAAGCAGAACTTCGTGAACATTTGGCGATCGTCACACACAACAGTCACTTACGTACGCAATATCGTGCTGAGATGCAAGATTACCGTGCACAACAAGCGGACAATAACGTCGCAGTTGGAATTCTATGCGAATGTTTCCCAAAACGCGACATGAATCGAGTCAGAGCTTATGCGTCAGCAAAAGGCAAAGTCGATGGACTTCGCCGAATTTTCAGTGCTGGCGGACAAGCTCCGATCGAATCGTCTATGTGGGAGCAACGGCTGGTAGATCTGAAATGTACGAACGGTCAGTCGGCAGAAAGCGTTCAGCAGTTTGTGACCGACCTCACTGAGTTATTCGAACTCAAACTGAACTCTTTACCGGACGAACTCGTAATCAAGGATCTACTAAACCGGTTAGTCGCAAAAATCACGATGCAGACAATTGAACTACGGACCCTCGTACCTTTTCTCGGAAAAATGATCACTTCTGCGTATGCCGAATGGGAACCGGCGTTAATACAAGATCCAATTGATGCTGCAAATCCGAATGCTCCGCGACCATTCCACCAAAAGCCAACGCATTACTTCGAAACAGTGTCAAATATCTTGACCGACCTCAACCAATTGGTCCAACTCAACGTCACCATGGATGCCGGTGGGCCGAATGGGACAAAGAAGGCCATGAAGGCAAAGGCGAAGAAAGCGAAGGCGAAAGCGAAAGCCAAGGTTGCGAAGTCGGAGGATATTTGTACCTTGCATCCGAACTCATCTCACACCAATGCTCAATGCCGTAAGCAGGGTGCCTCGAGTGGCTCAGGCAGTAGCGGTGGGAGTAGCAGTTCCACTCGGACCAGGCAGTCGCAGGACTCCAGGTCGTCCACATCTTCTTCTGCAAAGAAGACAGATCTCACATGCAATTTCTGTGGCAAACGAGGACACAAGCAGTCGGCGTGTAAACGCTATCTCACTGCAAAGAGTCTTTGTTTAGACACGGATTTTCGTGCATTCATTGCCAGCCGTGGCGATGCAGGTGATGATTCGTCGGAGGACGAATCTACCGCCAAACCGGTGTTGACCAAGAAGGTAATCTTTGACCTTACCCAACCTACTTCTGTTGATAAAGATGCTGACACATACATCGGAAATATGTTTTCGATAGTGAACGCACACTCGGCACAGAAGGTTGTCCGTGTACATGTTCAAGCAAAGGATCGTGTGGGTTTGCTTGATACAGGCGCAACTGTTTGGATGACACCTAATCGTCATGCCTTTAGTTCGCTGACGTATACGAATGACGAGGACGTGGTGGAACTAGCGGATAGTCATACAATTCCAGTTTGTGGTTTTGGAGATGTATCTGTAGTTTTACCCAATGGGCGAATTAAGATAATACACAACGCACTTTATGTTCCTGATCTCGAAGACACACTTGCATCAGTGTGTAGTATCATTGGAGACTCCGGGGACATTGTGAGTTTCACCAAAGACAAGGTTATCCTCACGCATGGTGATACGGATGAACACGTTATTATTGGGCGACGGGAAAGAGATTTGTACTATCTCTATGCTGATGTTAGTACCGTCGGAACTCACCAACCGCGGCATGCGATTGCTCAACGAGCTAAAGCAGTAGCGGTATCCGCAGAAGGTCTCGATCAGTCGATGGACTTTACGTCCGGTGTACGATCTTCTCACGCGATGGGTCTCGATGTAATGTCAGACAACAACATTCGTCAAACGAACGATGATGAATGTCAACGAGCATCTCAAGATACAGTTGGAGTGAGCACCAACTTATCGCCAGTGACAGTACACGAACTTGCAAAGTTACACCAGCAGTTTGGTCACATCCACTTACGGACGATCTTTCGAACGGCAGAGAAGCTCAACATCAAAATGCCCAAGGTTGAACCGGATGCATTCAATCTTGTCAACAAATCAATTATGCAGAATTGTTTGGTCTGTAGTCGCACGAAGCTGAAGCAGAAGCCGATTTATTCTACAATAAGTCGAGCTCCGAGGAAACTTTTCCGTCTGTTTTCCGATGTCGTACGTTTAATCTACGACGGACAGAAGAAGAGATATTGGCAGATCATTGTCGACGAACAACCTCGTTTCATCACAATCTACTTCCTGAATCGAAAGAGTGATGCGGTGGATAGTATGATTCGACATATCGCTGATGTGGAAAATCGCAATCACCCATTACACGTTGCTGAACTACGTTCCGATTCAGGAGAATTGATTACTAAACGGTTGATCCAATGGTGCAATACCAAGATTCCTCGCATCCGCGTCCACCCAGCTCCTCCGTCAGTAAAGGAACTCGATGGTCTATCAGAGCGGAATATACAATCGATCAAGTATATGTCGGACGCGATGCTGCTACAAGCTGGACTACCACGAACACTTCAATTCGTGCAACTCTCCATCCTATACGCTGCGGTCGTCAAGAACGCTACTTTCCATTCAGCTGTGAATGCGATTCCGTACTGTGCTTACCTTGACAAGCGGATAGATTTGGCAACTATCCACGCCTTTGGAACACTCGTTAGTTTGTGGATCTCACACGAACAAAGGTTGGCGCGCAGAATCCGAGACAAGTCTGAACTAGGTCTGTTTCTCGGATACAAGGGTGAAGACCTGAAGATCGTCATAGCACTCAATTTTCGGACAAACACAATAGGTGAATACTTCCATGTTACGTTCCACGAGGGAGTTTTTGTTGGTTATAATCCTACCCGACAGTTACTCGACGATCTTACGGTACAATATCCACTGAAGGCCGGGACATATTTCGATGTTGATCAAATACCAACCGGGGATCAGGGGGTGCAAGAGACGACTGTTGAGTTTGTCTCAGACAATTTCCCGATTTCTACCGTTGCAGACGAAGAAATCGATGAGGATATAAACGACGACCCCATATATTACCGCTTAGAAGAAGCCGGTGACATGCATGTTGTTGAACATTTACATGGACTAGACGATGATGACCCAGACGATGCTGATTATGATCCAAATGCTGATTTATCGACTCCACAATCCATTACTGAAGAATCTCCGAATTTGTCTTCCGTATCTCCTGTAGAGGAATATGATGCACAACTCGAAAGTGATCTTCAATTCATTGGAGAAGATGTCGACGAAGCATATGCAGCAAGAAAACGAAAACGTCAAGCAAGTGCAAATTTGTCGAACGCCAAAAGGAAACAAAATTCCTTGTTTACCCGGTCCGTTCCTAATATCGATTGGACCCTGAAGGCCGATTCCTCATATCCAACACAACCAATTGCGAATGGAAATATACGGACTGCACCAAAGACTCTTCGTGAGGCTTTATCACGATCCGATGAGGCTCCATTCTGGTTAGCGGCGATGAAGGAGGAAGTTACACAACTAGTCGGCAACAATACTTGGGCCGAAACGTTTTTACCTGATGGACGGAATTTATTATCGGGCAAATGGGTTTTCACATATAAGCTTGACGAACATGGCAATATTACTCGATTCAAAGCACGTTGGGTCGTACGAGGATTTTCACAGATTGAAGGATTGGATTTCGATGAAACCTATTCTCCAGTTACGAAAACGTCCACGATCCGTTTTCTGATTGCATTAGCAGCATTAGTCGGCATGATCATATTCCAGTTTGATATCAAGGGTGCATATCTCAATGCGATACTGGAAGAAGAGAACTACGTCGAACTCCCTCATGGTTTCGGACGAGTAGATTTCCAGAATCGACCCATCGTCTGCAGACTTATCAAAAGTCTGTACGGTCTACACCAGGCAGCTCGAGAATGGTACAAAACTCTTTGGAAACAATATCTCAGTGTTGGTTTCGTGCGGAATATTGCAGACATCTGTCATTTCTGGCGATACAATCCAACAAATAATACCCGCGAACACACTACCGTTCATGTCGATGATATACTACATTTTTCCACAGATCCAAACGCATATCATCGGTTTCAGACCGATTTGGAAACTTCGTTCACAGTAGGCAGTACTTCGAAGGCGAAATGGATTCTGAAAATGGAGTTATTGCAGACAACGGAAGGATATTTCCTTAGCAATGCATTGTACGTAAAGAAGATTCTCGAAGAAGCGAATTTATGGGGTACCAACATCAAACCGACCAAAACACCGATGTCAAAATCATATATCTTTGATGAGACCACACCAACACTGTCCGATGCCGAGGCAACACAATTTCGATCAATGTTAATGAAGATATCGTACGTGGCGACTAAGACACGACCGGATATTTCATACGCAGTCAATATTTTGGCACAACATCAGATTGATCCTCGACAGTCAGAATCAAAGGCTCTCTATCGATTACAACGATATTTACTCGGTACTTGGGATTACGGTTTACACTATACACGGACTGGTATCACGTCTCCGATACTAAGACCCGACGGTCTCTACATGTTTGATTCGGCTAACAACCCACAAGGTTATGCCGATGCAGACTGGGCGGGCGATGCAGATAGATATGTTGAACAAAGCTGTGGTCTGGATCCTCAGGTTGTGTGTGTTGCTAATTCACGGGTTAATGTTTCTAAGAGATGAATAAAGAAGATTGCGAGTCACAAGTACTAGCGCAAGAGAATGCTCCTTGTGTGTATCGCCACAGGCTCCTTAAATAAGTGTACTGTCGTTTTGGCTTTTCCTTCCGGAAGATCTGGATTGAAGCGATAAGGTTTGACTCTTCTTCTCACAGGCGTAGCGAAGCATAATCATGCTAAGCTGTGCGTGAGATCTAGCTCTCCTCAACAGGATTGTTCTCACACATGATTCCCACGAACGCGTTAATCATATGTAAACCTTTGCTGTGATCTGATCCGGGCTTCACTTCTACAAGTGGATGATAGAAAAGTAATGACAGTTTACTATACCTATGGCTGCAATAAATATAACCCATGAAGAAATAACCGGAGGTATCCAAACTCGTAATAGATCATCATCTATATGCTTTAGTTCAATAGTTAGAAATGTTGCTCAGTGAAGAGTGACATTTCTGTATATCGGGCGTTTGTGTTTTTGTACTATCAATGACTGGATTGGCCAAGTCCATCAATCGAAATACTTAACAAATGTTTTACCTGGTACCACTACAAACACTGCCCAAGAGCAGCAGACAACCACGTCTGGTGTAAGGTTTGACACAGTGAAGGACAACAATGTTTTCCCAAAAGATTCTAACAAAACTAGAAATTACGGGGGTGAAGTTTTAGACGGAGCTTCATCTGCAACATTAAGTCTATACTCCCAAACAATGGCTGATAATGGAGTAAACAACATTTCAGCTGTGACCATCAACAAATTAGCTAGATTACACCGGCAATTTGGTCACATACATTTGCGGAAAATCCTGCAAACTTTACATTCTCTGGGAAAGAAACTGCCCAAAGTCAGGAGTGATGCACTTGATTTTGTTAACTCGTCTATTTTACAGAACTGCATAATTTGCAATCAGACTAAGGCTGTACAAACTCCAATTTACTCAACGCTAAGTCCAGCACTGAGGAAATTATATCGCCTACATACTGATGCAGTACCAATTGTCCGAAATGGCAAAACAATAGGTCACTGGCAGATTATCGTAGATGAATACAGTTCTCACATCACAATCTACTTCTTGCAACGAAAGAGCGAAGCCTCTGATAGTATGCTAAGACACATTGCAGATGTTGAAAATAGATTTCTGCCACTTCACGTCTATGAAGTGAGATCCGATTCTGGAGAACTATTGTCAAACCAATTCTTGACTTGGTGCAGTAACAAGGTACCACGCATACATGCCCATCCTTCACCTGCATCAGTCAAAGAGCTAAATGGTCTGCTGAACGGAATGTCCGTTCAATGAAAGAGATGTACAAGTCTATGCTGAAAACAGCTGGTCTTCCACATACTTTACAGTTCATCAAATTTGCCATCCTTTATGCTGCGACTGTCAAAAATTGTGTTTACCATTCTAGAACTAAGAATGTACCACATGCTGTTTACTTTGACAAGCTGATTGATCCGGCAATCATTCACACCTTTGGTACCCTGGTTAGTCTCTGGATCTCTCCAGAACAAAGGTCTAGTCGCAAAGTATCAGAGAAGTCAGAGCTAGGACTATTTCTGGGTTATAAGGGTGAAGATATGAAAATCATTCATGCTTTGAATTTTAATACCAAACGCATAAGCGAATATTTTCATTTTACTTTTCATGAGGGAGTATTTGTTGGCTTAAACCCAACATCACAAACTTTAAATGACCTCACCAAACACTATCCTATTCCTCAGGGTCAACATTTTGATATTTCAAATTTACCTGATATGAATAGCGATAATGACAATACTACAGACTCAGATTCTGATGATAGCACTAACGCCTCATCTGATGAGGAGTTGGATCCCAACCAACGATTTTATCATCGAATGGATATCTCACAAATGCATGTTACTCCTATGTCCCAACATGATTCAAATGTTGATGACGAGCACAATACCACCAACGACTATAACCATTCGTTAAACATGAACGATGACACTTATGTACCACCTTCTGTACAACACGTACAAGAACAAAATGAAGATGATTCCCAAAGTGATTTGGAAGATTTACAATGGATTGGTGAAGATGATGACAACAATTATGGATTTGTTGCACACAAAGCCAAACGTCGCAAACTTAAAGGCAAACAACCTATGGTTACTCCAACAAACAGATTTCATCCCCAGCGAAGACATCCTTTGTTGAGACGTAATATCCCCAATGTCAATGTAAATGAGAAAGCAAAATCGAGTACACCCAACGTTCCTATACCTCAAGGACACTTGAGAAGTATTCCCAAAACAGTCCAGGAAGCTATGTCGCGACCTGATGAATGGCCATACTGGCTTGCAGCCATGTGTGAAGAAAATCAACAACTTATCAATTTGGGAACATGGAACAAACGCATCTTGCCAAATGGGAACAACCTTCTCACTGGCAAATGGGTTTATTCATACAAACTTGATGAAGATGGCAACATCATCCGATTCAAGGCACGATGGGTAGTTAGAGGGTTCTCCCAGATACAGGGAATGGATTTCGACAAAACCTATTCCCCTGTGGCAAAAACCACTACAATTCGATTACTAGTTGCTCTTGCTGCAATTGTACAATATCCACTGAAGGCAGGGACATATTTCGATGTTGATCAAATACCAACCGGGGATCAGGGGGTGCAAGAGACGACTGTTGACTTTGTCTCAGACAATTTCCTGATTTAAATCGATGAGGATATGAACGACGACCCCATATATTACCGCTTAGAAGAAGCTGGTGACATGCATGTTGTTGAACATTTACATGGACTAGACGATGATGACCCAGACGATGCTGATTATGATCCAAATGCTGATTTATCGACTCCACAATCCATTACTGAAGAATCTCCGAATTTGTCTTCCGTATCTCCTGTAGAGGAATATGATGCACAACTCGAAAGTGATCTTCAATTCATTGGAGAAGATGTCGACGAAGCGTATGCAGCAAGAAAACGAAAACGTCAAGCAAGTGCAAATTTGTCGAACGCCAAAAGGAAACTACCCGATCCGTTCCTAATATCGATTGGACCCTGAAGGCCGATTCCTCATATCCAACACAACCAATTGCGAATGGAAATTTACGGACTGCACCAAAGACTCTTCGTGAGGCTTTATCACGATCCGATGAGGCTCCATTCTGGTTAGCGGCGATGAAGGAGGAAGTCACACAACTAGTCAGCAACAATACTTGGGCCAAAACGTTTCTACCTGATGGACGGAATTTATTATCGGGCAAATGGGTTTTCACATATAAGCTTGACGAACATGGCAATATTACTCGATTCAAAGCATGTTGGGTCGTACGAGGATTTTCACAGATTGAAGGATTGGATTTCGATGAAACCTATTCTCCGGTTACGAAAACGTCCACGATCCGTTTTCTGATTGCATTAGCAGCATTAGTCGGCATGATCATATTCCAGTTTGATATCAAGGGTGCATATCTCAATGCAATACTGGAAGAAGAGAACTACGTCGAACTCCCTTATGTTTTTGGACGAGTAGATTTCCGGAATCGACCCATCGTCTGCAGACTTATCAAAAGTCTGTACGGTCTACACCAGGCAGCTCGAGAATGGTAAACTCTTTGGAAACAATATCTCAGTGTTGGTTTCGTGAGGAATATTGCAGACATATGTCATTTCTGGCGATACAATCCAACAAATAATACCCGCTAACATCGCTTTCGCCTTCGCTTTCTTCACTTTCGCCTGCATGGCCTTCTTTGTCCCATTAGGCCCACAGGCATCCATGGTGACGTTGAGTTGGACCAATTGGTTGAGGTCGGTCAAGATATTTGAAACTGTTTCGAAGTAATGCGTTGGCTTTTGGTGGAATGGTCGCGGAGCATTCGGATTTGCAGCATCAATTGGATCTTGTATTAACGCTGGTTCCCATTTTGCACACGCAGAAGTGATCATTTTCCGAGAAAAGGTACAAGGGTCCGTAGTTCAATTGTCTGCATCTGATTTTTGCGACCAACCAGTTCAGTAGATCCTTGATAACGAGTTCGTCCGGCAAAGAGTTCAGTTTGAGTTCGAACAACTCAGTGAGGTCGGTCACAAACTGCTGAACGCTTTCTGCTGACCGACCGTTCGTACATTTCAGATCTACCAGCCGTTGCTCCCACATAGATGATTCGATCGGAGCCTGACCGCCAGCACTGAAAATTCGGTGAAGTCCATCGACTTTGCCCTTTGCTGACGCATAAGCTCCGACTCGATTCATGTCGCGTTTTGGGAAACATTCACATAGAATTCCAACTGCGACGTTATTGTCTGCTTGTTGTGCACGGTAATGTTGCATCTCAGCACGATATTGCGTATGTAGGCGACTGTTGTGTGTGACGATCGCCAAATGTTCACGTAGTTCTGCTTCCCACTGTGCTCGTGCTTCATTAGCAGCTCCACCAGCAGCTCTGGCGATGACTATGGGACGATGTGGGATTTCCTTCTGCTTCGTAATTCGGACTATCAGGAAGAGCCATTGGTTCTTGGAGAAGCATAGTGCCAGCGCCGCCACGTAAGTTCGCGTAAGTCTGCACTTGTTCCATGTACAGATCGAAATCCTGCAGCGTTTTACCGGTGAATGGCTTTGGCCGCGAAGATGTGGCGTCATTTGATCCTGAACCCATCTTATCGTTGGCACAGAAGGTTGTCCTGTTGAACAAAGCTGTGTTCTGGATCCTCAGGTTGTGTGTGTGTTAATTCACGGGTTAATGTTGCTAAGAGATGAATAAAGAAGATCACAAGTGCTCGCGCAAGAGAATGCTCCTTGTGTGTATCGCCACAGGCTCCTTAAATAAGTGTACTGTCGTTTTGGCTTTTCCTTCCGGAAGATCTGGATCGCAGCGATAAGGTTTGACTCTTCTTCTCACAGGCGTAGCAAAGCATAATCATGCTAAGCTGTGCGTGAGATCTAGCTCTCCTCAACAGGATTGTTCTCACACATGATTCCCACGAACGCGTTAATCATATGTAAACCTTTGCTCTGATCTGATCCGAGCTTCACTTCTACAAGTGGATGATAGAAAAGTAATGACAGTTTACTATACCTATGGTCGGAATAAATATACCCCATGAAGAAATAACCGAAGGTGTCCAAACTCGTAATAGATAATTGTTGCTCGGTGAAGAGTGACATTTCTGTATATCAGGCATTTGTGTTTTGTACTATCAATGACTGTATTGGCTAAGTCCATCAATCGAAATACTTAACATCTCTATGGATTACAACGATATTTACTCGGTACTTGGGATTACGGTTTACACTATATATGGACTGGTATCACATCTCCGATACTAACACCAGACGGTCTCTACACGTTTGATTCGGCTAACAACCCACAAGGTTATGCCAATGCAGACTGGGGGGGCGATGCAGATACATACTCATGAACTGGGTACGTGGTAATGTTTGCTAATGCGGCAATCAGTTGGCAGTCGATTCGACAACAGACTATTGCAGCCTCGTAGTCAGAAGCCGAACTGTATGCATTGAACGAACTATAGCGTGAGATGAAGTGGATGAAAAATCTTATGACGGGTATCGGGATTATGTCGTTCAATCCTCTCCGTTTATGGCAAGACAATCAATCCACCGAATCCATTGCAAAAAATCTGTTCAACAACAGGGGATTGGTAATTCATCTAGTTTTAAGTGCTCTTATTATAGAGTCCACTGGTGGGGAATTCATGTTTTCAAATATCCTGAGATCAAATATCCGGGCAACCGAGATCGCGCCGGAATTCAAATCTGGCCGGATACATGTTTGTGTAAGTATTTTTAGTGTGTGTATTGAACGGCAATCTTGGTGTTTCGAGTTTACCTCCCAGAAGCATATTGAGACCGTGAGCAGGAAAAAGATGTTCAACAACAAACGGACCAAACACATGGAAGTTGGCGAGAGATTTGTGAATCTCCAAGTTGAACAGAAACATCAAGAGTTGCACCATATGGATACTTCTCATATGATCGCGGACATCTTAACTAACCTCTTGGAAGTAAATTATACCTTAAACACAGGGGCTCGTTGGGGCTAATCAGTCAGTCGTCACTTAATATACAATGTTGAACGACCGACTGGCAATATCAATACAACTCACCTTTATTTCAATGGGATATCAACTTGAGCATTTACAGAAAGATGATCGATTGAGTGACACTCTCGGTTGTACCTGTCTAATAATTGAGGGGGTGTGTTAAGTATTTCGATTGATGGACTTGGCTATTGTTGGTTGGAGGCTACTTTGGGGGGTTTCACACGATGGAACGTCTGTGGAAGGGGGTCATTCAAGGCTAACCCTGGTTGGGTATGGGATCCGTGTCATTGACTGCTATCTTGTATTCTTTATGTTAGTAGAATACGAACTCAAGGCGCTATAAAAAAAGATGTTTGGCCGATCAAGCTGCAGGATCCGAAACCACCTGTGACTCACAAAGCATTTGGAAGTTCCAGATTCCCAACAGGCATTGGAATGCCCCACTTCGAATGTAAAATCTGACAAGTTTTCTTTTCCACAAAGGACTTTGAAGGAACCACATTCAATGGGACCGCACATAGGCGGACTCTTTGGGCTTTGACCACAAGAGATGTGTTTCAAGTTGAAGATCATGGAAGCATTTTCCACAAGTAATTGTTCATTGATTTGGTCAGAATCATATGTGAACCTGGCCAACAACGATTCAGAAACGTGGGCCCTTGCCAGCCAGTTGTATATAATATGATCGGCCCGTTTAATATTTTTGGACATGCATCATGAGGAGAAAGGCGAAGAAAAAGAGAATGCCGCATGAGAACAAATCAAACAGTCAAGGCACAACAAAGACCACTTCGCAAAACAATGAGATTCAATGTCCAAAACAAGTGAATTTTATCATAACTTCCCCTTCTCTTGCTTTCTGACCGCTGCACGATCGTAGTGCCGAACCATCCACCCAGCAGCCCCCCAGACACCTTCGAGAACAACCCATCCAACCACAGCTTCAGACACTACTGCAGCTCCCAAACCACAGTAGATTTCTGCAATGCGTTCATGTGCACCAGCATTCACAGGATCAGTGTGGCCGACAACGAGCCTCGAAACAATTGACTCAAAGGGGTACATAATAGCACGGGCAAGAACTTTTGCTCCGAACCGTGCGATCAACGAAGGATAAAGCTGCTTCAGTACATATTGTTGGGTTTGATCCGGATGAGGTGGAAGAAGTGCGTATGCAGGACTAGAAGAATGTTTTTTCGTTGATCTTCGACGTCGTTTCCGCTGTTTGGAACGGCGAGTATGACGACGGCTGGAGGATCTTCTGTTCTGGTTTTCCTCTTCATCGGTGAAATGTACAGTTCCTGTGGACCTCCTCCGAATGGTCCAATCGTCGCTAGCTGCAGCACTAGAATCCCGGTCACTGTCCTCTGAATCCGACGGAAGAGGGTATTCTTCATTCCAAATGAGCACATGCTCATCGGCAACCCACGGCTTTGGTGTTGCAGACCGCCGTCCAGCAGACGCTGAATATGCATGGTCACGTTCGTCGCTTCGAGCTCTTGTAATCGATCCAACAAAATTTGATATTGCCTCCCAAACGCTACGAATTCCTGAATGAAACCACCGGTTGTGTTTAGGACCCTCATCATGCTGTTCAAACCCTTCATCTTCATCCGAGCTATTTCCAGATGTCCCCGGTGCTCCCCACACTCCCGCCCGCCTTCGACACTCCCATGATGAACTCCGTCGCCTGCGCTTACGAGGTCGAACGCGCACAGTCGCGCTCCCCTCCCACGAATCAACCTCGATCGCAGATGCCGACCCAGGTCCAGGTGTACCTGCTCTCGGTGCTCCTGGATCATCATGTGATTCTGAGAGCATTCTTGTCGAGGGGGCTGGAGCATCAGTTCCAGTGTCGAGCAATTCCATTCCCTCTTCATCTGCAAATGCGACCGATCTTCTTGATCTCTCGTTTCGACGACGCTCTCTCCTCATCCGCCGTTCGTGTTCACGCCAGCTTTGCATGCGACGACGCAGAAGATAATCCATCGTCTGGATCAAACAGCTGTAAAGTCCACGTTCCAGTAGAGATGTGGTGGTAGTCAAAGCAAGTGCTGGGAGTATGGTCTGCCAATCGCCCGGAGGTGGAGGTGAAATATTCGGTCGATTTCCGAAACTAGAGCTGAATCCGAACGAAAATCTGAGGGATTCAAGAGTGCTTGTGAACCGCCGCTCGTCATGAGGGAGGAATGCCTCGCTTGAAAGAAGAATCTGGGATCGGTACAGAGGATAGCAAACAACAAATCCTAAGCTGAGTTGGGAGTATTTTTATGCTCAAGAATTGGTGATTGTCAGCCCAACTCACCTGCGGGTGACCAGGTCAACGAAACTGGAGTAAAGTGTCTTCTGTGGGACAGGATTGTGTTTGGTAACATCTGAGCGAATCCCCTCGCCATAGACTCGTTGCCTGACGGCAATACTTGCTTGTGCCATCCTGATACCAGCGACTCCATCAACATCATAGTCGTCTTCGCGACTGAACTCAAGCTCGAGATCGTTTTCATTGACTATTTCAGCGGATCCATGCGAAGAAATTCTCGAGAAAAGTAGATCTTCTCTTCTTCGCCTTGCGCGCCACCACTCGAACAATGTTCGCGCGATCCCTTCCCCTAATCTGAGCGAGTATACAACCACAACGAAGGTTGAAAGGTGTGCGATTGACGCGGGAAGCCCGGTCCACAACGCAGAAACGCCGTCTCTTTCCACAAGCTCAAAAACTACAGGTGCAGCATTTTGTGTGTGCCGGTGGATGCGGTAAAGGGACAGAGGGTAGCTGAAGAGATTGAATGACGCCAGCCCGAGAAATGCGAGTGCCACACTGCTATTTTCCTCGGCCGAAGCTGCGTAAATCACAACTTAGCACCTATCAAATTTGAATCAATCATATAAATGCTTACTCTTTTGTTGGATGTTTGAGTGCATGGCTAGAACATGTTGCTCAACGGCATTCAGGATTTCCGATTCGAGAAGTGAGAGGGAAGGGCGTTTGTACTCATTTTGAGATTGCTCTGGCGGCCGTCGACGTATCTGCTGGACTGGTCTGCTCGATGAGGAAGCAATCTGAGCCTGTTCGGAAAGCAGGTAGTCCCAGGTAGCAAGAACCATGTCCAAGCAGCGTCGAACAGAGCCAATCCAACTTTTCGAAGTTTTTCAGTTGACAGACGTGTAAAATAAGAGGTTCAAGTATGGTTGTGAGTGTGTCTCTGTTCGGATTTTCGATGATATTGCTAGCAAAGACTCGCAAAGAGGTATTAAAATCCCAGTCATGCAATTTGTAACGCCAGTCCCAACAAAAACTTGACACCAAGGTCACCTGATCGCGTAACTATCGCAACTAATAATTCTTCCGGCTTTTCTCTACCGAAACGAACCCAAAATGATGGCATCAAAGATGTTTGTGCGTGGTTTCGCAAGCTCGGCCAGCGTATGTGCCAGGCCTACCCGCAATGCTTTCATCTGTTTCTAACTTCGATCTTAACTTGCTTCCGGGCGTCATTCCAATGGCTTTAGCGTAGCTACAAGGTGGCGGTCCTCGGAGCTGCCGGAGGCATTGGTCAACCTCTTTCCCTCCTCATGAAGCTCAACCCAGCTGTTGACCACCTCAGTCTGTACGATTTGGTCAACACTCCTGGTGTCGCTGCCGATCTCTCGCACATCAACACTCCCGCCAAAGTCCAGGGATTTAAAGGTGCGGAGAGCCTCGATGCCGCTGTGAAGGATGCGGATGTCGTCATTATTCCCGCCGGTGTGCCAAGAAAACCCGGAATGACCCGTGACGACCTCTTCAACGTCAATGCAAACATTGTTAAGACGCTTGCCGAAGCGTGTGCCCGGTAATAGCATTAAAGAATTCTCTTAAATAGTTTCGCTGAACGTTTTGGTTTGGTTTTCCTTGATTTTCCGCATTTCAGCAACGCGCCAAAGGCTCATCTCTTGGTCATTTCGAACCCCGTCAACTCTACGGTTCCCATCGTTGCTGAAGTGCAGAAGCATCACGGAGTTTTTGACCCCCGCCGTCTCTTTGGTGTCACAACCTTGGATGTCGTCCGTGCTTCCACTTTTGTTTCCGAGATCCGTGGTACTGACCCCAACACCACCCGCGTTCACGTTATCGGCGGTCACTCTGGTGTTACCATTATGCCCCTCCTTAGCCAGGTATGGTCTATGAATATAGGCTTGAGTTACTGCTGACACTGCGTCATAGACCGGTCTCAGCTTTTCACCGGAAGAAATTGAGAAACTCACTCACCGTATACAGTTCGGTGGTGATGAAGTTGTGAAGGCAAAGGATGGCACTGGTAAAGCGATTAAGATATGTCCGATGATCCCCGATTGATGTGCGACCAAACTAGGATCGGCAACTCTGTCGATGGCTCAGGCTGGCGCACGATTTGCGAATCAGCTTTTGGATGCGCTTAGCGGAAAGAAGGGTATTATCGAGCCCACCTATGTTTACTCAGACGTAGCCAAGGCAGACGGTGTCGACTTCTTTGCAACCAATGTTGAGTTGGGCGTGAGTATATTGTTAGAGGGTCATGAAGCAGAATAATTGACACCTCTTTTTTGTTAGACCGAAGGTGTTGGTAAGATTCACCCCATCGGTCCTCAGAGCGACTACGAGAAGAAGCTTTACGAAGCCGCCATTCCTGAGCTCAAGGCCAACATCCAGAAGGGCATTGACTTCATTGCCAAGTCGTGATCTATTGCAACATATTCTTGTTTGAGGGGTTTGAAATGACCCCATCTGTGTTTTGGATAAACAGGAGTAGAAGCGCTCAGGTTTCCCTTTCGACTTCCTCATCTTGACAAAATACAACCCGTAAACCTTCTGACTAGATTAAATTGTTAACTCTAGAGATGATGGGGAGGGTCGCGCCTTTTGTATTTCAATCGGTCCTGCCTCCCGCTGCTTTGCCCCACTTGGATTCTGCATTCTATTGGATGATTCCCACGACAGATTCTGAAGTTTAAAGATGTTTCAGAATTAGCACCAATTACATAAAGCTGATCACAAGATATTCGTTTCCTATTTTGATCAGTGGTCCCGTAACCAATCAACTCAAGAAACAGATGTCTAACCAGATATAAGGACTCTGGTGCACCGGTGCCCATCCTAAAAATACTCCGTGGCGAGCTTTTTATCGTCATCGCTGAAACAGAAACATTTGCCCTGTTTCTGGGGATCATTGCACGCTTGTTTTGTCTCAGTCTAGCGATCGAACTATGTCGTCAGTGCCCGGCCTTGATGCTGGTGGTGCGGTTCTTCTCGGTGGAGCTGCCCTTGTCTCTGCTGTGGCCTCGGTCTATGCGGCATACCGTGCATCCAAACTGCCACGAATTTTCAACTGGATCCTCTTCGGATCTTTTGCCTTGATGTTCATTTCTGATGCTCTGGCATTCGTACCTTCGTTTATTCCGACGGATCCTTACATTACTCCACTTATCATTTACGACTTCGTGCTCACTTTGAACATTATGGCGTCTTCCATTAAGGTTATTTTTTTGCTATCTTCGTTAACCCGTCATCTAATTCGGTTAATGCACAGACCACATGCAATCTCATTCGATTTGATGGTGTTTTCCGGACAATTTTGGGTGGAAAGATCCACTATCGCTCGTGGATGAACCGTGCTCTTGTCGTCTTTACAATTCTCGTTACCATACTCGCGATTACAATGGCCTGGGTTGTCGACATTTATCCGTTTTACCACGGAGGGATTCAGGCTCCTGGGTTACCTCCGCAATTCCAAGGAGGTGTGACTGGCAGTATCCCTGCAACGATCTGGGTGGTGCTTCTCGATTGGATCATTGCCGTGATGAGCTTGTCCGTTGTACGGATGCTTCGATCAAAGTGGAAGGTTCTCAGGGAAGCGATGCAGGGCAGCAGCGCTGAGGGGTCCCATGTTGGCGAAAACAGTCGACCTGTTAAAGTGAATAATCCGGCCACTCCGTTTTCTCAGCAAAGTCAGCAAGCACTTTTGGAGCGATCACATTCTCACACTCAGAGGGCGGACTCGCACTTCATCGGGGACCCTGTCACACACCTAACGCACCAAATGGATAATTCACAATATAGAACCTCGACGGCATCTTTGAAGGGAGCGACAATTTCGGACCACGCTCACCTCAAGTTTCTTCCGAATAAATCTTCGTCATCATCACTCGGCTCTCACAGCGGAAGTGATTTGATTTTGCCGGATCGAGTTTCGCATTTCGGAGCGCACCAATACACACAGCCCCATTTCGAAAACAATAGATACAATGTCGGTGCCGATATTTACCAACCTAAGAGCTTTTCTCCGCCATCCAACAGTCCCTCGAACACCTACCCGCCACATCAAAATCTTGCTAATCCAGTTTGGCTCCAGCAGCCACCCCCTCCGATGCAATATGTGGCGCAACATCGTCAAGATCCTTATCCCTGGGCGAGCTCACATACTCCGTCGCAAGCTACAGAAACATCGGCTGGAAATGGGCAACAGCCTGCTCTCCCAGTGCCGCGGACAAAAACGAAAAGAAGAGGACCAATGACGTACGATGATAAATCGGAACGAGGTGTAAGGATCATATACTTGATTCTTTCGTTACAAGTTGCGTTGCCCATCTGTGTTATGCCATTCTTCTTTATCTTTGGCGGAAACCTAACAGCTAGTGGTGAGTCTTTTTCTTCCATTGTGGTCATTTTACTCACACGAAGGTCTTGTTTAGGTATCACGGGAATCTTTGTACGGATCTACAACTTGATCATCCTCGAGTACATGTACACGATCGGTACAGTTGTCAAGTACACTTCCAAACAGGCAATGATGCGTGGGACATCGACGAGCGACAGTGGCATCGGGGTTGCGAAGTGAAAAAGTCGATCTAAGAAATATGGAACTTGTGTGAATTACTCTTAGATTGTACAGATTCGAGAGTTGGTTGAAGTGAAATACACCTGAAGTTATGCATGTTTTTTCCGGACGGCGGAATAATATCGTAAATTGCTCGAAAAATTCCGGAATAATCATCAGCTCCTTCAAACATCAGGCCATCAAAATTTTCCACTTGGCTGTTAACATAAATTTGTGCAAAGTGTGAGCCCAAACTGTACAAATGACCATGTCTTCCTCGTCCTCAGCAACCGAAGCTGACCCACTTCTATCGTCTTCCGATGAAAATCCTAACTATGATTCGCGTAAGGCGAAAACACCGAAAGGCAATGTGATCCTCTCGTTGGCACTCCCCGTTATTCTCTGGGTGGTCGCTGGATCTCTTGTCTATACGCCGTTCAAACAATTCCTGCTGCTGCTAGTTTGCAAGCACATTCTCCAGCAAGATGATCCTAAGCTTCCACTAGATAGCCTGCTTCCTGATTACGAAATTTGTCGGCAGAGGGCTGATGTGCAGGTAGGAACTTTACACTTACTGGCGAGCCTTTATTGACCTCATGGCCGAGACTCCGCTTCCTTTCTCTCTTCCGATCGTTGGCTCAGTGACGGATGCCCTTGCTCTTTCTCGATTGACCGTGATGTCAATTCCAGTTACCTTTGACATTTTCCGAAAGTTCCTTATCATTGGAGTCTTGCTTCAACCCTACTACTTGGGCATTGCAGTCATTGGAGTTTCATAATTTATCGGTGGCCTTCTTGGAGGCTCTTCAATCTTCTACGTCAGTTACTATGCGTTTCTTTCCGAGCAGTCGGACCCAAACTTGAGAGCTTCGGTCTTCAGCCAAACCACTGTGGTCTTGACTATCGCGGGTTTGGTTGCTCCGGTGGTTGGTGGATGGGTGTCTCGGGTAAGTCGACTGCCATGTTTCTTTTAAAACATATCATTGACTCGGATTTGATGTATATTAGTCTGATTTTGGCCTCGCCGGCGCTTACTTCTTGTCCATCACGTTGCTTTTTATAACACTTGTCTACCTTCACTTCGAACGCCGAAGGAGAATTGCCAGAGCCAAGGAGGTGAACCCAAAGTCGGCTTCGAGTGCTCATACTCACGCCAATGACCCGGAAACGGAGCCATTGACCGAATCAGCTACCATCCCTGCTGCAACAAAACCGGCGAAACCAACAATCCAAACCATTTTGCGAGAAACCATCTCCAATCTTACTCTCTTCTTCTCAGCGGAGCAAAGATCAGTGGCCTTCTTGCTTACTTTCTGGGCGCTGATTTCGTTCGTGTTCGGTGCTACATCTCTGTGGTTCTCCTACGTATCTTTTGTCTTTGGTTGGGATGTTCTCAACTATACATCTTTCACATCGACCAAAGGCCTTGTTGACGTTGTTGTTGCGGGAATCCTCGTACCGTTCCTGATCCATGTTGGGGCTCACGGTTTATCCTTCAAATCGTTGTGGAGCTGGTGAGACAAACGAGAATCGATCAAAGATTCAGCTTCGAAAAATGATCCATTGCAAATGAGGCGCTCGGTGCGAACTGAACTGGCAATGCTTAGAGCAGGCACAGTAATGAAAGCTGCGGCATACATGGGGTTAGCACTTGCAACTAATGGCCTTTTGTTCACATTGGGTAAGCAAGGAGTCACTCACTAACCTGGCGTTATCTAATTGATTTCACAGCTGGTTGTTTGTTGTCCATCGGCGCTATAGAAGTCCCAACATTTCGCTCACTCATTGTTCGAGCAGGTGCTTATCTCCCAAACCATGGTAAATTTTTTCTTCTAATTCCTTCATCTCCAATTTCTAGCTGGTGAAGCAAATGAGACAACCCTGTTTTCAACCATGGAGGCCGTTAGCACTTTATGCACAATCGCAGGTCGGTTCTTTTGGACGTTCCTGTATACATCAACAACTTCTACGTTCCCATCTGCATTTTTCTTCCTCTCGGCGTTCTTCTATGTTGCCGGACTTGTGTGTACATACTTCCTCTCAGAGGACGATCTCCTAACGATTCCAAAATTGCCGACACCTCCACAAGCAGGAAGCGAAGCCGTTAATGTGTGATGATTCTTGGATAGCGTGCAAGTTGCTCTTGTTCCAGGACATTGGTTGTGTCGCACGCCCTTCTCTGACTGCTTTCTTGAAATAGAATCCTTAATCATGTGTATCTTTAAACCCTCGTTAAAACGGAACGATTGAAAAAACCCATCTTTTGAAATTCTTGTCCACACTTAAGACATTTTGTAATGATGTATTCCCTCGACCTTGCTGAGCTCTCCTTCAAATGTGTATGAAATGGAAATGTCAAGATCACGATTGTTCTTTTTATTGGGACCCAGCGAGAACGTTCCCTCGACGACTTCTCCAGCTTTCACGGTAATCGCATCATCGAGATAGAATACAGTCTAAATGCACAGATTAGTGGCAGTAGAGCCAAAATAACGCCAAATTCCGCACCTGTTTCCAGTGAGTGTACTGTGCATGTGGACCCGTGGAGAACTTCACGGGTTTATGGCAAGCACCGAAGCGAATGTCGAAGTAGCAAATGAAGGCGTGGATGAAGTCATCGCGTGTTGCGACAATTCTGAATGGTACCGAGAAGGTAAGATCTTCGACAGTGACCGTAGCGAGGTCAATAGTGCGGAATGGGTGTGAGGTTGTGACAACGGCTTTGTTGTCAACAGTGTCAACGAGCGGCTCCCTTAAGG
The DNA here is from genome assembly GCA_025526935.1 of Cladochytrium replicatum. Taxonomy (NCBI): domain Eukaryota; kingdom Fungi; phylum Chytridiomycota; class Chytridiomycetes; order Cladochytriales; family Cladochytriaceae; genus Cladochytrium; species Cladochytrium replicatum. Next base: position 32,317 of record JAHLKD010000139.1, read on the forward strand.
CGAGTTTCTTAATGTGCGACATGTTGAAGCCATACACACTGTCCCAGAAGCCGATCTTTTCATCCTTGTAATCGCCATCTTCGATAGCGGCCATGTACATGATCGCAGTGTCCGGCATGATGAGACCACCGGGAACAAGGTAGCGATCGCGAGCGTACAGCACGGTGTTGAGCATTGACTCGTAGAGAAGGCAATAGCCCATCCACTCTGAGATAATAATGTCCACCTTCTCTACTGGAAGCACAACTTCCTCCATTTTGCCCTTGAGAAGAACGATCTTCCCTTCAAAGCCGTTGTCTTTGACGATGACTTTGGCGTGGTCAATTATAGAAGACATGTCGACGCCGATCACGAGCTTCGCCCCAGCTTTCGCAGCGAACATACTCAGGATGCCGGTACCGCAACCAACGTCCAATACAACCTTGCCTTTGAAGAGATGCTGGTTCTCATAGATCGAACGACGGTAGCTAACTGTTCTGACCTCGTCCTTCAGCATCTCTTCGTGAATTCCTGGAATAAAATATGAAAAGGTTCGATCAATAAGCGAAATAAACCGCACATTCCCATCAAGCCTACCGAAGTGAGCGTACGAGTCGAAGTAGTAGTCCTTTGAGGTTGGGGCATCATCCTCGTCCACGGCCATATCAGATGTCTGCTGAACCCCAGAATCCTTTTCCTTTTCCTTTTCCTGTTCTGGTGCTGCCCCCTTGTCCTGGGGTTGCTGTTTCGAGGCTCCCTTCTTGCCTGTCATTTTTTTGTGCAACGATCCGCGCCACCAGTCGTGCCCAACCCAAACCAGTCCAACGCCAGATTCGAACTGGCGAGCTTTTCATTCCAGCATGATCGTTTTGGACGACGTTCCCCCGCCAATCTTCAGCGACGGTGTTCTCGCCTCGCACCCAACACCCACACTAGAGGAATCCGATCCCGGACGTGTGCAAAAGTTTCTGGACAAGCTGAGCTTTGCTGTAAAGGAGGCTTACGCTAGGAGACCGGACAAGATCGCTGGGCATAACCTCGATGTGAATGCTGAGGTCTCTTTCAAATCAAATGCCGTGTGTCGCCGACTTCCAGAAAACTACAAACTGTTTGAGAACAAACGGCCTGATAAGTTTGTACTCGCTGCGCTAGAAGCTGCTGCCGCTGCATCTTCTAATGCGTCATCAGCTGATGGCTCGGTACCGCCAATAGTCCCCCAGGGTGGGGTTCTTGCAGCGGCAGTGGCTGCGGCTGCAATGTCAGGAGGAGCGAGTTCAGGGGCCGGAGGGTCGGCAGCCACCGGGGATTCTCTGTTGCCACATGTACAGCTTCCATCTGTTTCTCCGGGGCGTGCCGAAACTTCTTCCATTTTGTCTGCGGCTGGGATCAGCACCGGCGGTGAACTACCAAAAGACGCCGGTAGAATTCGAACTGATGCGTTTCTGTACGGACACCCAAGGTGCTTTGAAAGGCTTTCTGGATTTGGCGAAATGAAATTGACTTTTATTCATTGCAGTGGTTCTAAATACCGATCAACGAACGAATTTCTTCCACACCTGTAAGAGTAAACGGATCCTTTTATTCATTGATCTAATCCTCCCGACAGATTGTGGTTGATCGAAGATGACAGTCATGACTACCGCAACTGCACCTGTAAGCTCTGCCCGACTTATGCGAAAAGTTGGGGATACATGGTGAAAAAAGCCCGAGCCCCCGGTGATCCTGTACCTGGGCCAGTGTCTGCCACGAGAAAATCATTTCTTAAGCTGAAAGCGAATGCCTCAAAGGAAGAGTCGCCAAATGCAACAACTCCTGAACCATCAACTCCCTCCACAACTAAGAAAAGGAAGAACGGCTCTCCCGCTCGTAATTCTAGATCGTCGCGCAGGGGCAATCCGTCTGAAGTGAGCGTTAGCATTCTTCTGCTTTTCAGACATATCTTATTTGCCAGATTTAGTCTGCTTCTGGTCAGCAATCACTGGGACGATTACATTCTGATCCTGAAGACGATGGGATGCACGATGGAACTGGACTGTCTGAATCTGAAGATCGGCAGCGGGAACCTAGGACGGCGGTTGATCTGAAAAGGAAGATTGATTCGGTTGAACAGGTATGTCAGAACAATGTGCGGGAAGCGCCTAGTTTCCTCATCGCGTTTTCTAAGGAGAATGAATCCATGCGTGAGCAGCTAAACCGAGCCAGAAAAAAGATTCTTATTTTAAGATATGAGCGAAGGTGGTCACCGTTTTGTGCACGCTCATTGGTTGGCTGATGCATTTATTATTAGCTTTTTGTTCAAGAAGCTCGAGGAAGCCACCCAGAGAAGCACCCTAGCAATGGGGCAGAATGCAAATAACTCTGCGGCACTAGGTCCTTACTCTTCCAGCGACGAGTAAAGTGGTAGAATTGTTGGACTCGTCCTGGATTATTTATTTCGAGTTGGACCGTAATAGCAAACGTATTTTAACTTTTTTGGCTTTGCTTTTCGTGAGCTGCTGCAAAGAATTTTGAAGGTCTTTACACAAAGTGATTCCGGAAACAAATACATTAAACTTCAAATTCTCGGCAACAGTTGCCATAAGAACGGGATTTGGAGAACTCGAACCGGACCGGTGAACAAGAAGTGTGAACACAAAAAACAAAAACAACTGAATAATCAACCTCGAGCAAAATGCCCCGAGTAAATAAGTGCAATGGAAATTGTAGAGTAAAAAAGAAAGGAATTCGAATCCCGGTGGCAACGGGTGCTTAGTGGGCGTGTTGGTCGACTCGAAGCTGTTCACGTAAGAATTTGGTGGTGTAAGTGGTGCAAATGTCTGATCGTGGAGCACCGAAAATTTTCAATGTGTGTATTACTTCTTGATGAATTTGTGCTCGGGGTGACGACCAGGAATCTTTCTAAGAACCCTTCCCCTCCTAGCATTGGTCAACCTATTTGTTGGAATAAGTCAGTCACAGTCGCGAAGTTAGTGACATGTTTTGCTTACCAGTAGTCAAGTTGGCTTCTCGTAAGACTGAGCTTCATCTCGATGTACTCCTTTTCTTCTTCAGATGGGTACGGATCTTTTGCGAACCTGCGGCACCAATCCGTGAGCCATTCGCGCTGTTCTTTGGTGAAGTTGGGTCGTTTCCCACGAGCTCTCTTTGTGCTTTTTGGTTTGGCTGGACTTGCTTTCTTTCTTTTTCGAGTTCGCTCGTTCTCGTCCAACGAACAAGAAGAAGAGGAAGATGTCGTAGAGGGGGTCGGAGAGGGTTGCTTCACTCGCCGGGAAGACGATGAAGCTGCGGAATTGTCTGTACCATCGTTCGAAACGGAAATCCTCTGCATCGCTGCCATCTTTGCCCGGCGTTGCAAGAATGCCGGCTCACTGTGCTTCGGACTGCTTTTAGGTTCCGTTGCAACGTTTTCTTCTTCCGAATTGTGATCGACGTCGTCACCATACTCTTCACTTCCATCGATGTAGTCCCCGTCTTCTTCACTGTCTTCTTCTGTAGTTTCACTGTCATACATATCGAGATCAACGCTCGAGGACTCGTATTGTTGGAGCGAAGTATCATCAAGTTGTTTGGTTTCGTGATCAACAATCGGACCTGGGTTCAGATGGGGCGAGGTAGGATCACCGATCGGCGATGGCGCTATGGCCGCCAGCGGCAGCGCCAGGGGGAAATGCTCCGGACTTGATACTCTGGGATCGAGAGTCGATCGCAGCTCGGGGCTCGATGTTCCAGACTCCAATGAGGAGGATAAATCCTCAGGTGAAAGGGAGATCGTATCGCGGATCAGGTTGTCCAGTGAAAGTTCCGAGTGTGTGCCGTCCGAGCTCCCACTCGCTGGGCAGAAGATATCGTGAGCGGGAGGATAATGAAAAAGGGAACCGCAGTAAATTTTGACTTTTGTTTCTGAATGATCGGTGAAGTCAGACACAAAGACATCTACGAGAGCAAAATTGCACAAAGAAGAAGATAAGACTGACCTTGTTGGAAGGCCATGGGTCTCGAAAGGAGTGAAAGTAGATCACCGTGTGTGGTTGTGCGTGTGATATATGAGAAAGTTTAATATGTGAGAAGATTGCGGGCCTGGGATCAGGTCTTTTTTGGGCTGGGGGACGCAGCATTGGTGGGAGATGATTATGAAATATTAGTGCAGGGCTTGTGAGAATGACAAAACTGTTCTCACGCACCCCCACTGAAACATCAATTTGTTGTTCAGTACATACCGGTCAGTTTCACTTTGTCGAAGAAGCTGTGATAGGTATGTTGATCAAAATTCTTCGGCTGCATTGGAGCGCAGTGACAAAGCATTTAAATGTTAGAAAGCGAGAATACGACATTTACGCTTTAGGAAGGTGCTGGCAACTCGATAGTTCCCAAAAAGGAAGGGACAATCAGATTCTTCAGGTGTTGTTGGCTGGGATTGAATGTAATAATATTAAGGTCATTTTAACCTGATGCAGGTAGGTGCCTTGGTTAACTCAGCGACTACACGCAGTGACTTCTTCAATAAATGAAAAGAAGCTCCCTATACTTGGTGTCTATCTCATACCATCCATGGCACAAACTCAACAACAGAACGTCCTTTAAACTTCGGTCGACTGGAAATTTTTTTTGCGAACTTCGTTGTCTTGCTGCTTCACGCCACACCGATATGTCCAGCATGTCACTTTCATTTGCGTGCAGGTAAGTTGAACATTTTATATTATTGTCTCGTATGGAACTGGCCCCCCTTCGTTTGTCTGAACCTGCTCTCACATAGGTGCTTGAATATTCGTTTCTCTGGCCACGAAACGTCCCCTGGCTCGTGGATAGTCAGACTTTCGCTACATGGAGTTGTTGTCGCACGTACCTATGAGTCCATATACTGCTGTGTTCTAATCGTGCAATACCAAATAGGAGCAACGAATACTTTCAGTTGTTGAGGCTGGAAGCGTGGCGGGCACCTGGGATGTTCGCTGCTTGAATTGCCAGATGCTAGTGTACAGTTATGAACGTGCGGACGAAGGTCAGACCTTCGCTCCTCCCGATGGGATAGTTCGAGTGGATAAACTAGCTATGGTAAGCTCTAGTACACTTTGGCTTGATGTCCTTTTAACTCTCAGTCAGGTAGCTGAACAGATTGATATTCTCAAGAAGTCGGAGGAGTACAGCTCGGTTTACGGGCTAATCCTTTCTGCTGGAGCTGTTCCTATGCCAGGTATATCCATGGAATGTTCGGAGTTAAAAAGGCTTACTTCTCCTGCTTCTCCTTTTTGCGCAGTATCGAGTATGACAGTTGAACACACTCGCCTGCTTGACTCGTTTCAAAACTCTCTCAATGCATATGCCGAAAAAATCACAGCTGAGACAGAGGCTCGAATCGCCGCCTACAGAGCTTCCCAGCTCGCCCAATTGGACATCGCCAAACGACGGGGTACAGAAGAGAGAGATCGTTTGATGGCCACAATTGTGGCTCGGGGGGTACGGCTTACAGCCAGCAAAGAGCAGGGTCTTGAAACCCCAACCCCATCTGTCGACTCTGGGCTTTCCGTACCGACTGAGCCAACTGGTGCAAGCGTTGCAAAATCGGTCGAAAAGAGTGCGGAACAAGATGCGGAGACGATTCTCGCACAATTCGCATCTTCTTTCAGACCTCGGCGAATGGTTCCCAGCGGTGTGAGCTGGAAGGATGACGCGGTATCTACACCGCCGCCGCCTATACCAGAACCGATGGAGTCGAAGTCGCAGCCACAGCCTGAGTCACAGACGGAAACTGCGGGGGCCACTGCAGTGAAAGAAACTGCTTCAAATGTAGATACGGAGGAACAGCTCACAACGGAGCAGAGCGAAAGTTCTGCGGTGGGATCAACTTCTCTCCCACAACTTGAGGAGCGATCTTCACCAAGGCGAGTCAAGTTCGTGGATCTGAAAGGACCAGAAACGTCTGAAAAGCTCGCGAATCCAAACATTGATGCTCAACCGATTTCAGAGAACGGTATGTCCTTTTGTAGCCCATATCAGGATGCAAGCTTACCTATTTTCACTAGGCATCTTTGATTTGGAAGGAGTGGACGAGCTGGACACAGACCAAGATGCTTCTGATCTTCCAACGGACAACGATGTCGATGAAGAAATCGATGATGAAGACGACATGGTCGAGCAATTGGAGGGAGCAAAGGAAGGTGGCGCTTCAAACTTGGCTCTGCTAAGCTCTTCCGTCCCAATTGCGATACCCGGGCCTTGGACGAGGTCGAAGCAAGGCAGATCAGCACCGACCGGACCAGCGTTTGAAGGTATTGCAGATACAGAAACCGGAGATTCGGATGTGTTCGTTGCCCCGCACATTGTAACTGCGCGGACCTACGCTGGTGAAACTGACTTTGGGCGTCCAAGTAGGAGAGAAGTTTTGAAAGTGTAGTTTGTTTTTAGTTTCGTATAGGCAATCATTCAGTACAGTTGAGGGGGAAAATGAGACAATTGTTCTTTTATTTTTAGTATGCTAAGTGCTCCACCTATTCTCCTATTAATCTATGATACTACCTCACTTTAAATTTCGTGACAAAACGAACACACAATGCCATCGTCGTGGATTTGAGTAGAGAGTTCCATTGGCGGTGTACCGTTGGCAGTTCTAACGCTCACAATAGTAACGATCCAAATCACGAGAGAGTCGGGAGTGATTTTGGGGTACGCTCAACCCATTCAAACCGGGGCCAAATCTGGAGCAACACGTTTACCGGGGCCAAAGGTTTCTACAGAGTATTCATACCTTGCAGACTACTTTTCCACGAATCAGACCCATGGGAACCGGCCCGTAACTTCTCGAGTCCGTCGAATTTGCAAGGTTATCTCCCAGCAGCCAGACCTGTCCCGCTGGAACAGTGAGCTTTTCCGAGCCAGAAAGCGGATCCACCGGGACAGTGTCACCGGGAAGTCCAGCCACTCGTTTGCATATTGCCCGCGATGAGTTCATTGGAGAAACTGCGACGAGGACGTCTCCATGCTGGACAGATTGTTGAACCTTTGTTGTGCTAAGTTTCCGTACTATAACAAGGTCGCCTATGATGTTGAAAGTGGGAAGCATGGAGGGGCCTACGCACTACAGTGGTTTAGCAAAAAATACAATCGTAGCCTCCGAGTGAAGTACCATTGATATTTCCGCACAGTGTTGCTGGAAGAGAATGGCGAGGCACGCACCTTGTGCCGACCAGAAAAGAACACGGCCGGTATTTGCCGAGAAGAGCCGGGAGAATACTCGCGCAGAAGCAGGTTGTAGCATTCTGGATTTCTGGGTGACAAGCCACGATCCACTTCCTCAGATGTCACTGGAGGGAGATGGTTGTAGTGCTGCTGCAAGCAATGACACGGAGTGGTCGGGGGAATTATGCACTCAAGGAGAATTTGAATAATGAAGTGATAAATCCCTGTGCTTAAATCAATCAGGCGTTTATGAACACTTTCGCATGGCTATTTCAACCGGAACAGCCCGCGGTCCCAGAACGCACGGCAGCTTTGGGAGCATCTTGAAGAATTCTTTGACCTCAATGCACTGGATGCGTTGGTGAGAACGTTTGCAATCGTGTCAAGATCCTCTCACGAAATGTGCATTTTCAGGCTGACGAGAGCGACGATGATGTGCCTCTAGAAGTCCGTTCTAAGAGGAGTGTTTTCCCTTTCAAATTTCGGAGCGAGTTCGCCCTACCGTTTGATGAATTTGAAACAGTAATGAGCGAACGGAGGATGGCGGATCCATCCCCAGCACCGTCCAGCGCTGCCGTTACTCCTGGGGCACTCGAATTCTCCCGTAATGTCAAACGCTTTGGAGAAGGTCGGATCTGCTACACAATGGATTCTGCAATCTAATCTCTGCTGCCACCCGCCAGGTATGTCTACGTCCCCCTCTCCTCCACCCCCTCCGGTACAACCAAAGCGGCGAGGTAGGAAGCCGAAGAAAGGAGACCCAAAAGATGAGGAAAATGATGGCAGCACAAAACGATCAAAAGGTTTCTTCGTCTACAACATCCACATCACACACTCCAGCCAAGCGAAGACGCTAGCTACAAGTTCCACATAATTAACTTATGGAAAAGAACACATATGAACAGCCATCGTTCCGTTTATGATTCTTCAGGACATATGTAAAAACATATGTGTGTGGGAAATCGCGTGTGGCTGTGCACGCGACTCTCTCATAAGCGACAGCAGACAAAGTTGCCCAGTTCGCAATCACTACCCAGATCACACCGAACTTCTGCACCCCCATCGAGAAATATTAACATGGCAGACGATTCTATTCACGAAGGTATGAATGACTTGACTTGCATGTCTCGGACTGCGTAGTGATTCTCAATGCAGTTCATGGCCGAGTGCGCTTGCAAAGAGATATCGCATCCCCTCAGAAGGACGGCTCTTGGATGGACAATGAGAGACAACGCATCCAGGCTTACGAATACCTTTGCCACGTTGGAGAAGCAAAAGAGTAAGAACGCGCCCGAGTGGATCGCCAATATGGTACTCAACTCCTGACTTGGTCAACAGATGGATCGAAGCATGCATACGAGAGCCTATCGCACCTATCGAAGAGTTAGAGGAAGAATTACGCAATGGGATCGTTCTCGCAAGGCTCGCTAAATCATTCCAACCAGAAGTCGTGAGAAGAATTTTCGAGGTAGCGTTTACCCACATTTGATGGTTGATGCTGGTGGTGACCAAATTCCTCTCAGGACCGGACAAAGTTGCAATATCGACACTCGGACAATATCAATTACCTGTTCATAGCTATGCAGAGAGTCGGTTTACCCGAAGTCTTCCATTTCGAGCTCACGGACCTTTACGAAAAGAAGAACATTCCAAAAGTTATCTACTGTATTCATGCCTTGAGTCATTTGCTTGTAAAGAAAGGAATGTCGCCATCGATCAAGAATTTGGTCGGAAAGCTGAACTTCACAGGTGAGCTCCCTTGTAGTATATTTGATACAAAAATTGAGTTCTTTCGTAAAAGATGAACAGCTCGAAAACACTCAGCAGTCGCTAGAGCAAGCCGGAGTTCCGATGCCCCAATTCGGGAACATTCAGGACGCACTTGCGAAGGAGTTGACGAACAAAGAGCCAGAGCTTTCGGAAGAAGAGAGTATGTATGTACCACACCAATCAATCCCTCTTTTAACTATTGCGATCATTTTTCTGCAGAGCGCTGGAGGTACTTCCAAAACAACATCGACAAAGTCGTCAAGTGTGAGAACGCAGTACGTGCAACTCTCGCTCGTAAACTTCGACGCCAATACGAGGAAGAGCGAAGGAGGAAGGAAGAAGAGGCACGTCGACGAGCGGAGGAGGAGCGACTAAGGCGAGAGGCCGTGGCCCGGCAGCGGGAACGAAACATCGTGAAGGTGCAGGCTCAGATTCGCATGCATCTCGCGCACAAAGAGCTTCAGGACAGGAAAAAGCACTGGGCGGTGAACGTTGACCGGATCATTGCACTTCAGTCAATCACCAGGACAGCAAAGCAACGAAGGGAGTACTTGAAGCGACTTCACGAACTGAAGAGTTCCGAAGGCGTCGTCACACAGGTAGGGATACCTCGCATAATTCGATGGAAGTTTGTAATTTTTGTCTTTGATCAGATCCAATCCCGAGTTCGTATGATCCAGGCTCGACGAAAATACTTGAAGCGGCTTGAGCACTACCGGGGGAACCAAGATGCAATTGTCAAGATCCAGTCACTATGGAAAGGTCGTCGTGCCGAAAAGGCATACAAGGCTCTATGTAAGTATGAACGAAGGCAATGATTCGAGTATGCATTTACCATCAATTATCTAGCATCGTTGAGCAACCCACACGTGAAGATCGTTCAAGACTTCATCCACTTATTGGATGACAGCGATAACGACTTCGAAGAAGAGCTCGGTGAGTTTTGAAATGCACGAATTTGGACTGTTTTCTTACGCAATTTCTTTTCAAGAACTCGAGAAGCTACGACAGCTTGTCATCAAAATGATCCGTGAGAACCTTCAGACGGAGTCGGAGCTGAGCGAACTCGACACGAAGATCTCGCTTCTGGTCAAGAATCGCATCTCGCTCGAGGAAGTGATTCACCTTACATCGAAGAAGGCCCGTATCGCTCTTTCTGAGAGCAACCTCTTGAGCGACGATGGATCTAAGCACAACCCGTTCACTGCTCGGGATAAGGAATCACGTGCGAAAGTCGAGCACTACCAGAACTTGTTCTATATTCTTCAAACCCAGCCCATCTACTTGGCTCGTCTCATGTTCATGCTCAACAAGACCAGCGGTGGAGTCGTCACAAAGTTACTGGAGAACATCGTCCTAACACTCTACGGCTACGCGCAAAACACCCGTGAGGAGTACCTATTTTTGAACTTGATCAAGGTTAGTGTCCAATTTAAACCTCGCCGCTCAACGTTGATAGAATAAATTTGTGCACCTGCAGGCGGCTATCAAAATCGAAATTGATGAGATCAGCGACTTGGGCGAATTCTGGCGTGCCAACCCGCTTTTCATCAAGCTCGTTCTCCACTATACTCGTGGAGCTAAGGAACGACAGTTCCTTCGTGAACTCTTGCAACCGTTGGTCAAGAGCATCATCAACGACAACTCGCTTGATCTCGAGACTGAGCCGGTCGCAGTATGTATAACGTAAACCTGTCAGTATGAAATTCGTAATTATGTGGTAGATTTTACGCGCACTTATTCGGGACGAGGAATCTCGCACAGGTGAGAAGAGCGCAAGAAACTATGATGCGGCGCCGCAGGTAGCCAGCGAAGACCCCGAAGTCAAAGCGATGCAGCAAGCCCGTGAGTTTGATGCCGTTATCGAGAAGGAATCCGTTTCTGAACCATTTCACAGATTCCGCGAAGCTACGTGAGATCACCGACACGTTCTTGAACGAAATCGTTGGCTCTCTGAAGAAAATGCCCTACGGAATCCGGTATATTGCGATGCAGATGCGGGAAAGCTTGATGGTGAGATAATCCTGTTCCTTTGTTCGTCAACTGTTGCTTACCATGTGTGTTACATAGACGAAGTTCCCTGGAAACGAAGCCGAAGTGGTCAAGATCATTGGAAACTTGATCTACTACCGCTACATGAACCCCGCGATTGTGTGAGTGTTAAGTGGGATCTTCCGCTTCCAATTCTGGTCTAATAACGCTTTGCGTGTAGCGCTCCCGAAGCATTCGACGTTATTGAGTCAAACATCACCCCAACCCAGCGAAAGAACCTCGCGGAAGTTGCCAAGATGCTCCACCAGATCTCTGTGAACAAACAGTTCAATCAAGACGACGAATCTGAGGCGATGAACGCTTACCTTTCAAAATCGGCGAAAACGTTCGGATTGTTCTTTTTGGAAGGTAAATATAACGAACAAGAGATAAGAGAAATTGTTTTGCTTAGTCTGTTGTTCATCAATCAGCTTCCACGGTCGTCACAGCGGAGGATTATTTCAACATCGACGAATATGTTGATTTGAGTCGGACACAAAAGCCAACCATACTCATTTCTCCTCACGAAGTTTTCCAAGTTCACAGAACTTTGGTAGAAAACATTGGCGACATTGTTGTGAGTACCATCATTGTTTTAGTGTATTGACTGTCGGCTAATATTGACGTCTAGGAACCAAGCAAAGACGATCCCCTCAGCCTAATCTTGAACGATCTCGGAAACCCGCCACCGCAATCGGAGTCCAAGGACAACAACTCGGGTGCGGTGACCTTGAGCCTCGTGAACCGCTTCGCCAAGATCGACGGTGAGGAAATCTTTCTCCATTGAAGCTTGAAATTTCTAATTCTTTACATCGAATAGATGCCGATTCTCAAGTGCGCAACATTTTCGTGGAAACGAAACGCTACATCCTTAGCGTGATCCGCATTCAATCCGGAAAAAACCTTCTCGAGACTCTAGTAGCGCCGGTGACCGAAGAGCAGGAGACGAAGTTTACTGAACTCCAACAACGAGAGAACGATCGACAACAGGCTAAACGCGAAGCAGCCGCGGCTGCGAAGGACAAGATGGGCTCTGTTGCTGACTTGACCGGCTCACGGGACGCTGGGTTGTCGCCTTTGTCCCCGCTCAGTGCGACGGGTATGGGAATGGGAAGCAACGCCGCTCTACTTCGAGGATCCGACACGCAACCGTAAGTTCAGAGCAGAGAGAATTTTGTTTCAAGCCGAAGTGGAACTGATCTAATTGTTTTTGTTATTAGGATGACGTTTGCCATTCTGAAGAAAAAGGCACTCGAGGGAATGGCGAGGCTTGAAGAGGAAGGAAAGGTTTCGAAGGCGAACTGCTACCAGGACATGATCGATTCCATCGCAAAGGTGCGTCGATCATTTAGAGAGACCGTTCGAGAAGTTTAACACTACGAAATCTGCAGGACATGCTTAACAAGCATAGAAGGCGTAACCAGCGCCGGCGTGAGCTTCTTTCCTTGAAGCAGACGTTCGGAAACCTCGAGGAGAAGAGCACCTACTTGAACGATCAGAAGAAGTCGTACCACGACTACATCAACTCGTGCATGACACAGCTGACAAGCAAGAAAGGGTACGTAATATCGGAGACGAGAGACATTCTCGACACTAATTTGTCCACATTTTATTTAAGGAAATCGAAGAAAACACCGTTCATGTTCACACGGCAATACTATCACCTCCGCGAGCTCGAAAAGTCTGGCAAAGTTCCGCAGTTCGGATCATACAAGTACACAGCTGATGTATTGCACAAGAAGGGTGTGCTCATTTCTGTCGCTGACTACAGCCCCAAACAGTAAGCGGTTGATATACAGTTTTCTTAACAGGTTGCCTAAATTTTTCTACTCTCATCAAAACAGATACGACAAAATTTCTCTGACGATTGCTTCGGACGAAGCGGGAGTGTTTTCTATCGAAGCATCGTTTTTGGGAGTGAAGGTTGCTGAAAAGATGGAGCTGCGACTCGAAGACTTGCTGCAAGCACAATACGATGGAGTACAGCAAATGACTCTGTTCGACCTCGCGAAAGTGAACCTCAACTTGCTCATCTACTTGATCAACAAGAAGTGAGTCCGATAGTCCAGACATTCAAACATTCGTGTTACTGATCTATGACAATTTAGGTTCTATGTATGAGGATCGGCAAAGTTTTTCCACTTATTCGTTCTTAATTTACATTTGTTTTCATTATTGGGGTGGTGTGATTTCCTTGGAATTAGATTTTGTTATATTTCGAATCATTTTTGATCTGGTTGTATTGCACTTCCAACTGTTTTTTACTGGCTGTGCTTTTTTGCATCGCACGACCCATCCACAATTCGTAATCAGTAAAATATATCCTATAAGTCTGATCAAGATCTTTCCACCAAACACATGCCCCGATTGATGTGATCGTGCGTGTTACTGTCCCAGCCGGACCCCTGACACGTGCTATGCCCTCCGCTACAATCCGCTGATTAGCTGCTGACTCACTCATCCCCATCGTTACTGACTCATTTGTTCCCCACCGCTTCCCTCCTTGCTGTGTTAAACGCGCTTTAAAAGACCCATTCCTGCCCATTCCCATCCTCTGATCTGCCTGCAGTTCTCCACCACAACAGTCCACCTTTTGCGTTGTCCTCTCTTCCTACAAATCAGCTCCAATGGCCCCAATTAAGATCGGTATCAACGGTTTCGGACGTATCGGCCGTCTTGTCTTCCGTGCCTCGCTTGAGAAGCCCAACGATGTCCAGGTTGTTGCCATCAACGACCCTTTCATTGACCTCGACTACATGGTCTACTTGACCAAGGTGAGCTATCAAATCAGTCTGACTTTTGTGTCCAAGCGATCTTGTCGTGATCACCGTCACGGCCAGATTTAGTACTGCCACCGCAGTTCTGAAAGACAATCGGCGATTTCTCACATTTCTTCATTCTCTATTTCAGTATGATTCGACCCACGGTCGCTACAAGGGAAAGATCACCACTGAGGGTGGCAAGCTCGTCGTCAACGGCCACCCCATTGACGTCTACTCCGCCAAAAACCCCACAGAGATTGGCTGGAAGACCTCTGGTGCTGAGTACGTCATTGAGTCCACTGGTGTTTTCACAACTGCCGACAAGTGCAAAGCCCACATCGAGGCTGGCGCTAAGAAGGTCATCATCACCGCCCCCTCGAACGATGCACCCATGTACGTTTGCGGTGTCAACCTTGACAAGTACGATCCCAAGGACCCTAAGAACACCGTCATCTCCAACGCATCCTGCACCACCAACTGCCTTGCTCCCCTAGCTAAAGTCGTTAACGACCACTTTGGTATCGTTGAGGCTCTTATGAGCACTGTACACTCAGTCACCGCTACTCAGAAGACTGTCGATGGTCCATCTGGAAAAGACTGGCGCGCTGGTCGTGGTGCTGGTCAGGTAAACAAATTCAGTTGAGCAAATTTTTCGTTATTACGCTCTAACTGTTGTGTGTTTATTCAGAACATCATCCCCGCTTCCACTGGTGCCGCTAAGGCCGTCGGAAAGGTCATTCCCGAGCTTAACGGCAAACTCACCGGCATGGCCTTCCGCGTCTCTACACCCGACGTTTCCGTCGTCGACTTGACCGTGAAACTCGCTAAGCCCGCTAAGTACGAGGAGATCGTTGCTGCCATCAAGAAGGAGTCGGAGGGTGCTCTCAAGGGCATTCTTGGTGTCACTGAGGACGAGGTTGTTTCTACTGACTTCATTGGCGACACGCACTCTTCCATATTCGACGTTAAGGCCGGTATTGCTCTGAACGACACTTTCGTAAAGCTCGTCTCTTGGTACGTCGAATTCACCTAAAATTGTTTCGGCCAATAACTTACTCTGCCCATTCATACAGGTACGACAATGAGTACGGCTACTCTCACCGTGTGGTCGACCTCCTCGTCTATGTTGCCCGCAAGGACGCTGCCGCTGGTCTGTAAACTTGATCTCAGACGTCCATACCCCTATTTGCGTGCACAGCATCCTCTTATGACTTTGTGCTTAATCTGTCAACTTTAATGTGCTTCAGCAGTAATGTAAAAAAATTGGTTTTCTTTGTGGAAAACGATTGCCTCCCTACAAGTACGTCTATTTTGTACGCTCCTCATGAGCAGCCTGAACAGTTTGTTCATCGGGAGACGAGTTCACCCCCGCATCCACTACACCAACTGACATCACATCAGCCTCGTTCTCGACTTCCTCTCGAATTCCTGCAGCTCGGATCTCTTCAGTCTGCTCCTCGACTGTTTCGTCATGGCCGACATACGGCTGAAATTGTCGTGATATTTGGCTGAGCACTGCATCCCCCAGGACTAGCCCATTCTGTCCATACACGTCTCTGTAGAATCCCAAAATCACAACTGGCACTAGAACCTGCACGAATAGCCTGCTCATAGCCGCCCACTCCGTCCTCTGTGTCATTGAAGGAGGTGTAACGCTTCCGGCTTCCTCGAACAAGTGAACAATAGCGTTTGCACCCTTGATCATTGAGTCGGAAACTTGACCTCCAAGTGGTTTCATTAGCGATATGGCAGGGAACGAGCGTAGCTGGTTGAATGCCAGTGCGAACGTGTTGTAAAGCTGCGCAAGCGGTGGGCAGTTCATAAGCGCAAGAGGAGCAACTACTGTATTCAGAGGACCGCTTCCGCCCGTTATACTGCGATGCGACCCAGCGAGTCCTACGCTCGTAGTCGACTTTATCCGGAACGCTTCGAGTCCCGAATCCCCCGCAGTTTCAAGGAAATGTGCGAGACCGTTTTGGATTGTGTCCCCGACAATGCGTTCCATGTTCTCCTCCATGATCGACACGATGGCAAGGCGGCAGTCTATCCCGAGCCGACCGAGGGAGAGTCCATAATAAAGGCACTGGGTCATGATTGAATGCAAGGTTGTGGCTTCGGTCACAGCCGGCATACCACGCCGAAGTGCGGCGATGAGGTCTTGGACAACGTATGCCACGTACGATGATAGTATGGATTCGGCAGAGATTGACGATCCCCAGTCATCGAGGAATCCTGGCGAGTCAAGCGCAGAGGAAAGCAATCTATTTCCAGATGCCCCGGTGCCCATATCGGAGAAAATGACTTTATACTGCGTGACGATATCAAAGAACGACTCCCTCGACATCTCCACGTATCGCTTCATGTACTCCACCGGATCGAGTTGCTCCTTCACCTTTGCGAGCACGCCGGCAAAGTGAGCATGTCGCTCCTGCAGGAACAGTAGTCGTAGATCAGGCTCGCTGAACACATGCATTTTACGGAGGTACCCAATGACACGGATACACATTGGGAGCGCGATGTCGCCACGGAGGACGGCGACGAGCTGGGTAAGCATCGTCCCAGCGGCCCGGCCGACGTCGTCTGCGACCACGCGGACAATGGCAAGGTTTCGGTGACGGAGTTTGAGACGTGCGACGTGAGACTGTAACTCCATGGCTTCGTCATAGTACCCGTTACGAATGAATGTGTCCATGAGCTGTGGAATCTCTAGAATTTCCAAGATTTTCGGGTGTTGCTCGTAGATCCGGGACCAACGCACACGGTCTGCCTGGATGGCTGCGGCCAGTCCGCCACCACCTCCAGATCCCTTCCTAATTTCAGCGACAGGTGCACCCGATGTCCCCGAAAATTCGTGAATGCCGTTTGCAAGCTTATCCAAAAGCTCGGAGGAGATCCTTGTGACGCCCTGTTTCTGCCCGACCAGGTCCGCGCGAATCTGCTGTAGGCTCTGGTTCGCGCTCAGGAGCTGTGGGTATTCTGCATAAGCGAGCTCTGCAAGACGGCTTCGGAGTGCTTGGATCTCTGCGGAGAGCTGGGAGGGTTGAGCGCGGATCGAGTCGAGCGAGGAGGAAGTTAGATGGTCGAGGTAGGTGCGATTTTGGAGATCTTTCAACGCTGAAGGGAGTGATTGAAAATCTTCAGATACGCTTTGGGGAGAAGTTGGGGAGACTGGGACTGTAGAATCCGTTGTGGTGGAGAGAATGCGAATAAGGAGGTCGTGGCCGGACACATGGTTGGAGGAGACAGCGGTAGGAGAGAATGTTGAAACGTCAATCTGGAAACGATTCCCACTGGTTAGTCTTTTCTTTTGTTCAATGCAGTTCCAATTAGAACTCAAAGTCCCACCTGGTCGGAGTCCATTTCAAAGTATCGTTCGTGTGGCACAGACGCGGATCTCGACCAACGCGGATCTCGACGGTGATTGCGGAAAATGAGCAGGATCGAAAGGAGAATCGAACGGAGAGAGCAGGAGCTGAGGAGGAAGGAGGTGTGAATGTGTATTTATACTCAATGCCTGGTATTGAAACCATAAGTTGAAGTTCGCAAGGGAAGATCTTCTCAAAGAGGTTGGTCGACGGGAAACACAACGCCATCATTTGATTAATCCCTGTTTAAATGGATCAAATCAATAAGCTTGGAAAGGATCGGCTTCACCGTGTCGGCTTGCAGTCAGACAATCGGGTTGAATGCTTGCGTCGTCTCAATGATGATCGAGCGCGCAAAGAAGATGCCGAGGACGAACGGATCAGGAAAGAGGTAAGTAAAGTCAAATCAATCCTGATACTCCAGTATCTAATTCCATGATTCCATCTCAAATATCGGGACGTCGTCAGAGGGAAAGAGTACATCAAGCCAAATTGGTAAGGGTCAGGCTGCTTTCAAATGCATGGCCAATTCTGATCTGACTGAAATTATTTCCACCTCTCTTTGAACCTTTCAGGAAGAAGAGCAACGTGAAGCATTAGTAAACGAGATCGAGCGGCGGCAGCTAGAGGAACTTCGAGAAGAGAAGCTACGACAGGCTATTCGAGAGAACAGCGTTGAACTTCGTGAACTTGAGCGGAAGCTAGACTATGCCTACATGAACAAGAGCCGGGCGTTGCAAATCCAGCAGCGTGCTCTTAGCGCTATGGAGGAACAAGTACGTATTTGGAGCAATATTCATTCCTCAATCACCCACCATCTGTCCCCTTCTTTTACGTTACTCAGCAAAGAGAGGCTAGGCTGATCGCTGAGATGAATGCCCAACTGGAGCAAGCTAGACTAGCGGAGATTCAGAAGGAGGAGGAAACTTACGTTCGTTCCCGACAGTACAAGCGAGCTTTACAAGACCAGCTCGAGGAAACTGAGGCACGCAAACAGGCTGAATGGGAGCAATTCTTAAAGGAGAAAGCAATGGTTGATGAAATCGTTCGCAAGATTGCCGAGGAAGACGAACGGTAGGAACTAGAGCTGCACAGATTTCGCTGAGCTCACTGTTGATTTTTACCAGCGAGGTTCTACAGAGATTGGAAAAGCAGCGCGAGACTAAGCAGTACATCGAGGAATTCATTCGAGAACGTGAGGCGTGGCGAGCACAGGAAGCTGAGCGCTTGCAAAAAGAAAATGAAAAGATTGAGTCGTATGCGCGGAGCCAGCAACAGCGCGAGGATGAGAAAGCTGCAAAGAAAGCGGATGTTGATAATGAGAGAAACTTGATTTACGACAAGGTATTCGGACAACAGTGTAGAGTAGAACACTGCTCATGTCTTGCGTATAGCTGGCTGCTGAGATGGAGCGGAAAGAAAGGGAAAGTAGGGAATTGGAGCAACTCAGGGTGGAGCTCTACCAGGAAGAAGAAGAAGAGCGCGCACGTCGTCGAGACCAGGTTTGTGAAAAGCTCTCGCACATTTGATAATTCTTAAACATTCGGCTTCTGTGATTAGGAGCTTCTTGAAAGCCGGATACGCAAGCGTTTGGAAATGATCGCGGCTTACAGGAGCCAGATCGCGGAAAAGCGCAATAGAGCGCTACAAGCGAGAGAAGATGAGGAGAAGTTCCGTCATAAGGTGTGCCAAAGTCCATCATCGGATTGACTCTTAGGAATTAACCACATAAACAGATGATGCAGAAGTTTGCTGAAGACGAAAAGATCGAACAGCTTAACGCGCAAAAACGTCGCATGAAGCAGATCGAGCACAAACGCGCTGTAGATGCTTTAATTGAGGAGAGGAGGGCTATAGCTAGGCGTGCAGCCGAGCGTGAGGCAGAACGTACACGCAGGGAGAAGGACCTTGAGATGTACCGCCAGCAAGTTATCGAACAGGAGCGGCAGCGCTTGCTGCGAGAGCATGCGGAACAGCTGTTGGGATATCTTCCAAAGGTTCGTAGACTTGGGATCAATCAAGGCACATTCATCAATTTTGTTTATTTTAGGGTGTTTTAAGAGATCAAGCAGACCTCGACATGTTCGACGAAGAATTCAGACGGCGTTTTGAGAGCAAACTTGCTAAGGATTCTGATTGAAACTTCTCTGCCAACCGTCCACCAGGTCCCCTATTCTACCTGATAACACTTCCCAAGTCTAACAAACCATTTGAGGAGAGTGAATTGGTAGTCACTTGATGTTAAATATAAGAAAAGAATGTTTAAGTCGATTACAACTTCAAGAATATATCCTTCAGTTTCTTGAAGCACTCGACATATTCTGGGTGGGCAGTGACCGTTTCTGTACCTCCAGGCTCTCTAAATAAGATATCCAGAATGATTTTGTACTCGTCGTACGAGTATACCTTTCCAAATCGTTTCACAGAGCTGAGAAAACCCTAAAACAAGAATGGTGAGATATCAACTAAATGTAATGCAGCTTGCCAACCTCAACCCCTTCCGTAAGCATCTCAAAGTACACCCTTGCATGATCAAGAGCCTGCTCGATGAACTGGTGCCCGACATTTACGGTCAAGCATGTCATACACTGCTGAAGTGACTGAACGTTTCGAATGAGTTTGATCACACCAAACTCGTTGATCGCCTTGATGTGCTTGAGATTTGAACAAAGCACTTGCGAAATGATTTCTGGAAATCCATACAGAACAAAGCTGGAAGAACTTCTGGTGAGTTTTCTTTGGAGAACTAACATCTCTGCTAATATATACCGAACAGCGGCTTGGGGAAGGGTTGAGCTCAAGACTTCCTCGCTCAACATTACATCTTGCGTTAGTGAAATGATATACGGGTCCGGCTCTTGAGGTGTCCCCTCAACCATGTATGTTCCCTGAAAACAATCTTTTGTTGGTAATCTTGAGGTTATGGTTCAGCCAAACTACTTCTCGCATCGCCAGGTCCAGGTAATAAAGAGCATGGCAATGAAGCTCGATTCGAAGTGCAAAAAGGCATGTTTGAGACAGCTTTCTGTACTTTGTGAGCATATCATCGAACCGGCTTAGGAAAATGTGCCCGTCCGTAAGTAAAACCAATTCCGGAAATGAACCAATGCGCCGTACATATTCATTTCCGTAGCGAGTGGAAGGTATTCATCGATTTCGTATATTCCTCCGAGCTCCAAAGTTTCATCTTGCTGCCATTTTGAACAATATATATCCTGATGCAAACAACGTTCATAATTCCTGTTGAAAGCGCAAAATTCATGAACTTACGATACTGAGCGGGATGTACAGGTGCTCGTTGCTCCTTTCATTTCTAGTTTGCGCGCTTCCAGCCTGTGTTCGCCTCCTATGAGCTTTTCTGGGATCCCTCAGCTCTTCGATCTGTTTAACAAGCCATTCCTGTCACCTTCAATATAAGTTTAACTCTAACATCCGAATGGGGGCAGATACCAGACTCCTGTGTAGGTTGCAAAGTGCTTCTAGGATATGATAGTCCAGGATAATCTCGCTTCTGTGCAGCGAACGTTCTCGTTTAAGTTTCATTTCTGCAAGCAGCTCCTTAACAATTTGTTAAAAATCGTAAAGCATGAGATACAACCCGTTGCATTTACTCTTGTTAGCATTGTAATGTTTGGTTCAGAAACTTTGCGCTGGGACACCATGAATCCATGAATTTGCGCACTTTCGAGATGATTGCTAAAAGATTACCTTCGACTTCTGATATTGATAGTTCTGGGTAAGGATCTTCGCCAGATCTTCATCCTTTGCCCATTGTGCGCTGAGCATGCCATCCGGGCTTTGCTCGCTTGACATCAAAGCTATAGTACTATTTAAAACAATCAAGCGAATACGCAATGTGCTTACATCGGAAGCGGCTGGCACATTTATCGTAGAAGCTTTGAATGACGTTCTCGATTATTTGAACACACTCATTTTGGTGAACTGGGAACACATATAATGCTCTGCACATTCCGCGGACCAGCGAACGGATTGAAACAGCTCCCTGGATCGAATTTAAGCAGTGCGATGGGAACCCGAGCACTAACTTACCTTGACAATTGGTTGTGCACCTCCGTCGACGGCAGTATCGCAGTGAAAAGCGTCCACTCCTTTTTAAAAGGAGTCAGTCAGCAAATTTAATATTGAATTAAGATAATAGATACCATCAACAAATGTGTGATAGTAGTTCAACGCCCTGTCTTCCACTTGCTGTAAAAATACGTTCAACACAAAATCATCCAAGAAGTTTTTGAATGCCTCGAATCTAGCAAGCACGTTATCAAAACCGAAAGGGTTTGGAAGGTGTATCTTTACCTCATACTCATAAGCTCTTCCATTTTCACCACGAATTCGACGGTTGGTTTGAATGCGACAAGGATATTTGTTGCATCCGGTGTAACAAGTAAACGATGCCCCGCTGCCATCATGTTCTCTGCGTACTTATCAATGAATCCAACGTTCAAGACATGTGGATTTTCTTCAGTGAGTCTTTCAAAAGGGTTTTTGGTCAAGGAAACACCAGGCTTGCTAGTTTCCAGGCTCATATGTCCTACGGTTTTGTTGTACATTGCCAAGAGACTACTCGTGTCATCCGAGAGCGAGACTCGCAAAAGGTGCTTGAGCAAGGGTTAGAATCCGACTATCTGAATCGAAGCACTGTCCAACCTTTCCGGGAGTTCGTCCGCGATTTTTGTTACGATTGGACTGCTTATCTTTCAAGATGTCGCTCAATGTCACTGTTCCCGTTGAAAGATCCTTCGCAGTCTCCGGATTCATTAGATAATCATAAAGCAGGGACTTAAGCTAGAGCGCAGTGAGTAAGCGCTAGCAGGAAGTGTGCCATCGTACCTCATTTTGGATTGTCGACCACACTTGTTGCTTGGTGTAAACATCTATAACGTTCTTGATTTTCAGAATACATGCATGATTCGAACCTGAATATACCATCGTATTTGTGAGATTGATCAAAATCCTAGTGAATATGACCTTCAATAGCGCACACAAAAAAGTTGAATGACGAGCGTACCTTGCGATACCAGTCGATTACACCAATCAAGAAGCAATGAGCTTCAAAAATGGAAGTCATACGAATATACAATGTTGAGAGCAATCTTCGAAAAAGATCAAGCTGATGCCGTTGACGCGAAAGTTCAAGCAAATCTGGAACTCCGGTGATATTTGATGTTCCACGGAAGCACAATGCCGTCTCACTGAATGAATGAGCTCTTGACCACTTATGGGCAAATTTAATACCTCTGATCAAGTTCTTGAATTACCCGTTCAACAACACAGTAGATCTCCACTGGAAGGCGATCGTGAAGCATCTTATTCGTGTGAGTACACGCCAACATGCAAGAGTGTAAGATTGACTCACTTCTAATGCTTCGGGGAGCTTTCCCAGGAGTGACAGAGATTCGACCAAACATCTCATGTAGTGAAACGAGTTTAATTCTGGGTTTGTCTCCAGGTTTTCAGCCAATTCAGCATCCGGGTCAACCTTTCGGGCTACTGACCCAAGGTGAGAAAACTCAAACTACTATGAGCAACTAGCCGAGCACTTGCCATCTGAAAACATCGAACCAGTGCTATTACGAGAAAAAAAATCAGCAATCTTAAAAGTGTTAGACTTGCTCGATTACCCTTTTCTCTGTGGCTGATCTGTTTGCTCAGCATTAATCAGGTCGGGTTAAGAGATATTACGAGAGCTTACACTTTGGATCCAATCGGTTGAAACTTATTGGGCTCTTCAAATATAGGTGGTCGTGCAGCTCCTCGTTCAGCGTTTCGTGGAGGCTCTATTGGCTTGATGATCAGTTTTCAGACTCGAACTGGAATATGAGCACACACCGAATGTACTTCATCCAACTTCTGGCGAATTGTCTCAAGAGCGCCAATCGCTTCGTACTCGGGTGCCTGCAAGCTCTTACGTGCCGCAACAAGCGTCCGAACTCCTTTCAGGAAGAATTTTCCTTGAAGCAAGTTCTCAAGTGTTTCCGGTGTTTTCTGCAGCTCTTCACTGATAAATCTGAAGAATCAGAGAAAGAACAACCACGGTTACGGGGTACATACATTGTATCGAGCATAGACTGTATTTCTTTGTACTGAATACTTTTCAGCCATAAATGAAGCAGATCAAACCGCTTGTTTTGAAGTGAAGACTGCGAGCTTTCCAAGTTTGAGCGCAAAGTCGACACTTGGTTGCGGGACCCTAAACTGACAACTTAGTCATCCGTCAAATCTGAGTTGAGTTTTTTTTTTTACCAGAAATACTCTCAACAACGTTGCTAAACGTGTGAATCGCATAGTTGAACGATTGATAATAATCTATCACTTAACGATTAACAATGCGATCCTGAAATATAACCCTCGATTACCGTTAACGATCAGATCCATAGCCTTCTCCAGATTGTTATATGTATGCATGAATGCACCATAATCGTGCCCAAGGGAGCTTGTGTCCAACAACGAGAGAGCTTGGGGAACTGGATTAAACTTCAATGGGGCACAATCAGGACTGAACATGAACACGATCGCAAGCCATCTCACATCGTCTTTGGCCATAAAATCCCAACTCATACGAATTTCGTTAAGGACATCAACAACAGCTGGTGGGAGGGGTTGTGACATTGAAACGCGAACTTCGCCACACCAGAAACCTTACGGTTTGACTATTTTGTCAGAAAAAAAATCCAACTTAACAAGATTCAAAAGATCAAGGTTGCTTCCTCCTTACCTTTTCCATCCCTGATTCCTCGGGGTCAGTGACATCGCACGGGATTGTGGTGATCCGGCGTTCGGTTGCGGTTGTGCGCGCACTGGGAGCTGATTTTGCACGTTCCAAGGCATCTGAGCGTCTCCCGACCAGCACGACGTCCATCGAGTGTTGTATAATGATTGTTCTAGCTATTGAAAGCCCAATCGCCCCAGATGCGCCGGTGATCACTGCCGTCGAGACCGTTGAATAACTTTTACAACAACGGGCATCTGGGTCCTTTTACGGCAATGAACTTCTGCTGAGAAACCACATGCACGTTGTGCTAGTTATCCTTGCGTTGCTCGTTCTGCCCTACATTGTGACACGGAACGTATGCGACGCTCAAATGAGCCAACTTTGCCTGGTCTCGTGTGGCCCGCTTTGCCGAACAACGATGAGACGATATTCTATCCCCCACCGAAACTTCAACCAGAAATCACAGTCGAAGCAAATCATAATCCGGTAGAAGCTATCTTCGACAACTGACAAAATCCTGACGGAGTATACGTCTACGCACCAGCTGAAAGCTCACCGAGTGAAGAACCATTGAGCAGCACGACAATCTCGAATCTGAGGGAAATGAATCTTCCGTGGAGGAATCGACGATTTCGGTACACGACTCATCAGTTGATGCACCTCGGCTAGTTGAAATAGCACCTCTGCCGCATCCTCCACCAACGGTTACGTCTTCTGATCCAGCCGCTAGCTCACATGTGGAATCAAACCAGGCCTCACCAGTCCTCTCCAGCAATCATATTCCACCAACAACTCCAACTGCACCCCACATCAGTTTGCAACCAGCGCGATTAAAGGTGTCAACTACGTTCGCTCAGAATGCGGAGCCAATGTAGTGTTTAAAAATGAAGGGGCAACTACCTCAAGCTCAATATTGAGAAGGACAAGGACATGTACATGCTGAACAAATGCAAAGCAAGCCTCAAGCTCAATATTGAAGAAGGACAAGGACATGTACATGCTGAACAAATGCAAAGCAGGGGCGAAGTTTGTTATTATCCGCCTCTGCGATGAAATTTTGGTCCAAACTGTTTCTTTGGGCATGTACGAGTTCTTTCATCAATGTACAAGGATTTCAAAGGGTCTTCGCGAAAACAACACCAACGATTGGGTCGAGCGTGGTGCGATGGACTTGATGTGCGATCTTGTTCTCTCACTTCTAACCGCATTTGATTTATTTTGTTAGGTCATTTTGTTGCAAAGAATGTCAGGTGCGTTTGCTTTAATCCTCAGGGTAGTGTACTATTCTTTGGAGCGGTGTTTGCAGATGTGTCGAGGGGGGCGAATACAGAGGTATCAGAGGCAATAGACGGGTCGACAATCGCACAGTCCGGGTCAAAACAATCCCCATTTCCAAGGTCCTCCAGCAAAGTCTTCCCAAAGACTTCAGCGGAGCTCAACGGGCAGTAATACTCCTTGCCATAATGAGTTAGAAAATCAACACGAATCAATCGAGCCCAGACTTTGGGATCCTTCATTGTAAAATCCTGTGCACCAGCAGTTAATTGAAATGAATACACCATACCAGTTTTAGCTCCACCAAATGAAGTTGCCTTCGCGCGCCAGACTCGAAACAGGATCAACAAAATGTTGATGGCCACAATCAGCTTCTTCTCCTCAATATCCGTACTGAGAGTAGTGACAACAGAACAGACGCAGCGAAGCCCAGTGGGAATATTCCCGTCGAGAACTTGATCGAGAACGAAAGCTACATGGGGAAATCGGAAATCCAAACCCAGTACCTTTCAGTCGTCGAATCGCTCAAAGAACAGGTAAGTCGTGTTAACTGCTTTTGATGAACCAATTTAAATTGTTATGCCGCTCAGATGATACATTTGATGATATGGAATGCCGTTCTCGTCGTTTCGCTGTTCTTCGGTCGATCGATCTGGGAGTACCTGCAGGGCATCCTGCATGGAGTCAAAGAGACAGCTGCTGAAATTTTCCAAGTGGGGTCGCCGCTGGGGCCGGAAGGAGACAACTTGGATGCACCTGGGCGAGGGGTCAAGAAGCAGGAAGGTGGAAATCGCCAAGGGCAATGAAGCTCTACAAACACTATATAAGACCGAGCGGAGAACGACTTTGGAGTGGGGCAACGTTGGGGAGCATATGGTTTGGAAGACGGCTTTCGTTGACGGTGCCTGACGAAAAGGCCGCCCAGCACGCAGCGCGGGGAAGTGGATTGAAGGAGAGTTGGGTTGACGGCGAAGAAACGCAGTGGACTGGCATACGTCGGATGAGGGTCATGGCGTAGGGCTTTGGTGGGATGGAAGTATGAGTGCTAAGGAAGCAGCGAAACCAAACACGCCAGATCTGGATGGATTGCGACAAGATCTGGATCAACTCATTCCACGTGGGTTGCCGCCAGTCACAACCGCCAGTCACAAGGTGCGTGGCCAGATATCAAAGAATGGATTGGTCATTAACAATCCGTGTACAGTCCATCGTCGTCAGCTGAAACCAACGCACCAGCTCCCGACGCTGCACCGGATGGATGAAACGAGGAAGAGGCGGCGGATGCGATGATCTGAGACGCAGTCGCCCGTTCGCTTGATTTTTTCATTTTGGGTCCTACGAATGAGCATAACTTCAGAATGGCTGAAATACCGACGATAATGTGTGTTATATACGTTTAGGAGTTACATCTGAAGGATCAGAAATTAAAAAGGTAGGGATATAGATCACTGATTGTCTTACCTGAAATATACTTTTGTGTGGAGGGTTCTCGTCGTCGTTTCTCCTCTGAGGACAATCAGGGTCCTGTCATCTGCTCCTCCTGAAACTTTTGAATATCGTCATCTAGTATCCGGATATGACGATCAACCTACGATGAGAAAAGACATTCGATGCTCATGAGATTTTGATCCCCATCTTCCGGATATGTCAGCGTATGTCTGCATTGCGAGAGAAACTTTGTCCTCCCCGAGTTTCAATGTCTCTTCGAATGTTCCCGCGAGTTTCATCAGCCGGTCTGCGTGCTCTTCCAGGGTTAAATCGGCAACCTTTTCCATGAATTCTTTCGCTTGCTCCTACACTTGCCGGATTGTATCTGGAACAAGCGATAAAGCGACATACAACTCAATTCGAGAATTCCACTGAACATTGAGCAGCTGCATCAAGCTCTCCCATCTGCAGGGACGATTGGTGAGCTATCGATTGTGAAAATGATCTTCCCATCCACGAACCAAGTTGCGATTGTAGCTCGAGCGGGAGAGATTCCAACTGCTGGACAAGTTGATTTATGTTAGATTCCGTTACTCAATCAGAATCACCCTCCAATATCCTCACCATCCAGATAGTCTCCAAGGTATACCATTATTCAGTGATTTGAGTTTGCGTGTGGCAAACTCGAACACGCGATTTGACGTTTGAAATGAGCAACGGTTTTGGTACGAATGAATGCGATCTGCGGCCCATTAGTGCTAAACTGAATGGTCGATGACTCTGTCAATGGGTGAACTTTTGCAGATGAGCTCCTGCACGTGCGCAACCTATTCTACATCGGCGCATACCAACAAGTGATCAACGAATGCACCGTTATTCGCTCAAGCGACCCCCGCATCCTTTTGGAGCAACAGACTCTGCTCTACCGCTCTCAAATTGCGCTCGGACGATACTCAACTGTCCAGAATGAGATTGACCCTCAATCCGCCCCAGTTGAGCTCAAGGCTGTAAGGGTTGCTGGACAGCTCTACGAGGAGCTTCAAAGAAGCGGAAAGCCCGATGAAGATGTTATTGACGAGCTTAGAACTTTGGTTTCTGGGGCCAGTGGCAGTTCGCTTCTCGGCAGTGTTGCAGCGGTGGCATTCTTAGCGGGTGGATATTGGGAGGATGCACTAAAGGCGGTCGCCGGGCACTCAAAGAGCATTGACTGGTGTGTACATATGAATGTAATCCACAATTTTGTTCCCATCTCACTTTTTTACTTTAAAGCGTTGCATTGATGATTCAGGCGTACCTCATGCTTGACAGCCAAGATCTTGCTTTGAAAGAGCTCGAGGGGCTTAAGTCTTGGGCAGACGATGCCACATTGGCACAGTTGGCTGAAGCGTGGACCCATCTCTACTTGGTATTGTAATAGGACATGCTAAACGTTTCGTAGCTTAATTTCATTCCTGAAAGGGAGGTGAAGGCCGAATTCAAGATGCCTTTTACGTCTTCGAAGAGCTCGCTTCATCGAAAACCACCACAGCCAAACTTTTGACCGCTCAGGCTGTCTGCCGAATGCAGCTCGGAAGATTTGCAGATGCAGAGCGATTGCTTCAAGATGCCTTGAGCAAGGTGAGATCGACGAGAATTACAAGTGCATTGATCTTAATGTGTTCTTAAATTTGCTTTCTTCAGAGCAACTCTGATCCTGATACCCTGGCGAACTTGATTGTATGTGGATATGCGACTGGGAAGGCAGCTGATGCAATCTCGCAATACCTAATGTACGTGTCATTTTGCCCTGATTTCTGTTAGCAACTCATTTTTGTTCTTCTCATTCCAGACTTCTCACTGACGTTGCTCCCTCCCACCCGCTTGTTGTCGAGAAAGCAAACAAAGAATCGCTCTTTGACCGTGCAGCAGCGAAATATGCCTTTTGATTCTTCAAAAAACACTAGAAATGGATTTTCCAACTGTTCACGGGCTTAGACATCTGCACCACAAAGTCCCTATCAAGCCACATTCACACATCTAAGCCACCCTTTCTCCCATGGATTTCTGCCCAACAGAATCGGAGAATTCGGCCAGTGGTTCGCACTCGGACGGAGGGAGCGATGGAGAGAAAGCAGGAACAGAAGTGCACTCTTGCTCTTTTGATGGCTGCGTTAAGTCGTTCGACACCTCCCGCAAACTAAAGCGCCATATCCGCAACTCACACTTGCTCGAGGTAACCGACTAGTTCTTCCATTTGCGTTTGGAATTTTAAACTTATCACAATCTGCTGATTCATTCGGAAGCGCACCTATTCCTGCCCAGTTCCAGGATGTGGTAAATCCTACCGACGAGCAACACATCTTCAACGACACACACTTTCGCATGGGGCGACAGACGAGGAAAGGAAGCCGTTTGTGTGCGAGCGACCGGGTTGCGAGGCCAGATTCCCTTCTCGCCAACATCTCAAACGCCACGAGCTCTCCCATGATGTCGAAAAGCCTTACACGGTATTCCAACCTCGAGCACTTATTCGCCGATGTTGATTTCCGGTTAGTGTACACAGGAAGGATGTGACGAAGCATTTGCGAAGGCCGCTCAACTACGCAGGCACGTAGCTGAACATAATGGGACTCTGCCGTTTGTTTGCACACACCCTGGATGCACAAAAAGTTTCAAAACGACGCAAAAGCTGAAGGCGCACGAACATACACACTCAGGTATGTGTGATTCGATAAGAACATGTTGCTTACCTGAACCACAACTTGGAATCTACAGACGACAATGTCTACAAGTGCGGGTATAGGGACTGCGACCAGCATTTCCCAAAATGGAGTCTGCTACAACAACACATCAAGAGTGAACACAAAAGGCAGTTGGGAGCAATATGTCCTATATGTAACAAATCGTTCAAGTGGGCGGATAACCTAAAGAAGCATGTGACGAATACCCATAGCGAGGCAAGAGACGAGTTTCCATGTACTTGGGACGGATGTTATAAGATGCTCAGCAGTGTTAGTACAAGAATTCAAACACCTCGTCTACACTTAATTCTTTTACTAATTCTTTCGCTTGCAGGTAAGAGCATTACGTTTGCACATTCGAGTGGTCCACGAGGAAATCAAAGACTTCAAGTGCCGTGATTGTGGGGAAGCATTCGGATACAAGCTTTCCTTGCTGAACCATATCAAAAGAGGACATAAGAAAGAAACAGACTCTGGACATTCCGAGGGCGAGCTACGTGCGCCCACATCAAAGAAAGTGACCCAGAAAAGAAAGAGGGCACAAGTACCTGGGTCTGCCGCCCCTACACCACGGCCTGAAATATCCGTTCCTGCTGAAACAGATCCAAAACCACAACCCAAACGCATGCGTCGGAAACCGCCATCGGAAAATGAACGCATTCAAGATTCGGCACGTTCGCACGGTGGGTTCGGCCCACGTCCCGTAATCAGTCTTGCTCAGATGATCACGGGATACAATTACGACGCCGACGCACGACGGCGTATACCGTGTATATATGCAAACGATTCAGACTCGCCGTGCGGGTTCAGGTTCGTGCGAGATTACGATCTCATGAGACATCTCTTGGCGTACCATGGGCATAGGAAGGAGGATGGGCTTGTTGGAGAAGGAGATGGAACTCAACCAGCTGGAACTGTTGTGACGAGAGAGTTCATCGCAACAGATATGGCTAGTGGTGGAAACGGAGAGAGTGCGGTGGTCGCTTCTGCGGTGACGCCACAAGGGATCGCAGCGCAATAGAATGTTTTAGATAGCAAACAGGATGAAGAAAGTTTTACTCAAACGTCGAAAAACGAATCGGCCCCTTCATGAACCTTGAGAATGTTTCTCCAACTAGGGACTGATCGATCAGGACTTGCTACAATTGTCCACAGAGTGTCCTAAGTGTGATCCAGATTGAGGGGAGGTTGAATTTGCCAGTTCTACAATTTAATTTTCCAATTAGGTTGCTAGACGTTTTGAACTTTCGTTACTTTGACATCGATCATATATGTTCACGAACATCACTCGGAGGAAACAACCGCGGCAAGTTTGATCATCATGCCGAGCCCCAGGTCCCCGACGCCAAGGTCACCTACGGCTTGTGGGTTCGTACAAAGATTAAATCAGCCATAGTCAGTCACTTCTCCTCGACAAAGTATGTGCGCTCAGACGCCCAGCTTTAGCGAAAACTTTCTCAGATACTAATAATTGCTTTGCAACGACGATCGCGGGCTAACTGCAATTTGCAGGGTTTGTTTAACAACCTGCTGAGTGGTTCCCACACACTAACTGTAGTTTTCATCAGTAAGAACAGTTCTGGGTAATTTGGCTGGGATACGATGTCGTTGGTTACCATGGGTCTCGGAATCGTTCCCTGAAATTCGAGGGTTGGGTATGCAAATCCATCAAAACTTGACACTTTTGATTTCGACGCTCTGTAGTCTCCCTGTTTGCGGTTGCAGGTGGTGGCTCTATCATTGCTCCGTTTACCCAGAAAGCCTTCATTGGTACAGTATATGAGAAAATACTTGATCTTATCAATCTCAGTGCTCCTTTAACATTCAAAATTCTAAGTTCGTGATCATGATACTTTGTGGACTTGTACTTGGTATGCCTCCACCTGGATATGAGTTCAAGGGTATCAATTTCTATCACAACAGACTTAGAGAGCTCTACTTTCTGTCCCACAGACACTTTCCAAGAAGTCACAACAGAAGTTCTGTAACAAACAATTTCTACCACAACAGACCTCGAGAGGTGTGCTTTCTGTCCACCTGGACACTTCAAGTCCGTAACGTTCCGGCCACACCACAACAAATATGGATTCAGCCTTTGTTAAACCAAAGCATAAGGCAGCGTCCGACGCAAGCCAAAGACTGGTGGACAGTCATCTGCTTGACACACGGAAGCAAAGTCTGCCAGCCTCCTGAATTTCAGAGGCGTCCAACGAGGGAAACAACATGCAGGACAAACGCAGACGTATATCAGAGCACAGTGGCAACAGCGCTCGAAAGCCCGGCTCCACATCTTCTTCCAATGACTCCAGCGAGTTGGACTTGGCTTGTCAGCGTGCACAGAGCTTCCTGCTGACGTTAGTTTTGCTGACGCTTCAGTGCGACAGGAGCCAGCAGCTGGATTGGTTCAACCATCAATGATTTTATCTGACGCAGATGTTGACAGCATGTCGGACTATTTAGGTGGTCGAGGCGGCATAGAGAAGGATAACTATAAGGTTGATAATGGACTGAGAACGTTTTTGGTTGCGAAATGCAAGTGGAGCCAGAAGGTCAACAAGACGGGATCAACAAAAACTTTCTCTGGCATCTGAAAAATCACCATGGAAGTATTGCCAGGTAGACTGAAATGTTGGACACTGTCCTCAAGGGACAACTGACATCAAATTTTGGCTTGCAGCAGGAGCCTGGGCAGCAGGTTGCGCGGGAGCAGCAGTTGGAGCAGCAGCAGCAGCCTGAGGAGTAGCTGTCGCAGCAGGTTTAGCAGCCTCGTCGGCAGCTGCCAGATGTAGCGTGGCGGCAGTCGATTTTGGACTGGATTGCTGCAGACAATCAGGTATTTTTGTTGTGGAGAACAAGTTCCTTTTCAGAATGCTGAAGACTTTTCAGCCAAACTATGCACCAAAGACAGCAAAAACAGTGAAGTAAGATGAGATGGATCTTTACGAAATACAGAAGGAGCTCGTTAAAGGTCTGATTGTTGGTTTGCCTTCAAAAGTATCAATAACTGCTGACTGTTGGACATACACCAGATGTGTTGAGTTTCTGCAGACCACGCAATACCCCTATCTTCCAATAGCGTCCCCAGCTTAGCACTCATGGTAAAGTTGTTTGAACTGTTGTCAGTTGTAATGCACAATAAGCGTTCACCCGATAGCATGCCAAATTCATCCAGACATTTGTCAAGCTGATTAGCCATGGTGATGCCTTCATGCTTTCCAACCATCTGAATCATCTGCAGCAGCAAGTCCTGTGACTCCCATTCTTTCGTGATGAAGTGGGCAGTAATTCCAAGAAAAGAAATCTGGTTCTAAGATGGCACACATTGTCAATCTTGCAGCAAAGGATTTTATCAATACATTCGGGCCCGCAGGGGACCCAGTTGCACATGGCGATAACTCCGCCGTTAATGTCATAAACCTTCTTCGATGGCTGGTCTGAGCAATCCAGTCTTCCCCAAAACTGCGAAGCTATTTATTGATTCGTGCCAATTTATGAAACTGGTTCCTCTATTTCTAATTATCGATGTGACAACTCGCTGGAATAGCACATTCTATATGGTCAAACGAGCCTTACAGCTACCAGAGACAATGGAAAAAATATGCTGGATTGAAGATTCTTTGAAAGATTGGTCAACAAATGCAAAGCAATGGGAGGTCCTACAGAAGATCGGGGATGGTTTGAGTGTTTTCGAGGTTATATCAAAGGCAATCGAGGGGTCTAGATATCCAACACTTTGGCTTGTTATTCCATTTTACAACGATCTTATCGATCAACTGGAGGACCAAGAGGAGACAGAATCGGTTGAAATTTTCAGCAAAGCATTTTGAAATGCACTAAACAAGCTGAGAATATCTTACTCAATCGCTAAGAGCCCATGTTTAGCAGTTGCTATGGTACTCAATTCTCGTTTTAAGGATCAATATTATCGATTTTCAAAGGCTTGGGAGAAAGATGTAGGAAGGGATCAGGTCACCCTAGTGCAGAAAGTCTGGGAGGAATTGTATAAGACAGGGAAACCAAGAACAGTGGTTCCGTGTTCTTGGAAACACTCCTGGACGTCGACACCATCCCAGCAGACCCTCCAGTGATAGACCAGACGCTGAGCGCTTGAGAGCCATTAGATCAGTTTTCATCTGGCAAGGAGAGATTCCCGAGGAAAAAGATGAACTGGATGGCTATCTTGGCGATCAGATTCTCCGCAGTATTGATTCTGATGGGAAGCCATCAATATTATGAGCTGGTGGAAGACTGTTGGAAGTGTGAACTTTCCAGCCCTAAGCCAGATGGCAATGGACTATTTAGGAATCCCAACAAGTGCTCCAGTCGAACGAAACTTTTCAGCAGGGGTTGATTTAGTACCTGCAACTTGCAATCGCCTTGCTCCATGGTCCTCTGGACTGCTCGCGCAACTCCTGCTTCCACCATTTGCAGCAGCGAGTCTAGATTGGGTAGCAGGAACATTGTGAATTTGCTGAACTGAGCCGGTGTCCTCCAGACCTACAGGAAATGGACCTAATCCGGACACATGGCAGGTTGCTACCTGGTCATGTGGGCCTCCCATAATCTCGTCCCGGTCCATTTTTCTGTATGGGTGATTTGGGGTGATCATACGGGCGTGTTACGATTGCCTGCTTCAGGAAACTGCGACGGGCACACATGAACGGGTCCTGTTCGGGGTGGGAACAAAGGAACAAGCAGCAGATTATGAGGCGGAGAGAATTGCACAGAATTGCACTTGGAGCAATATCAGTGCAAGTACTGCTCTCAGCAGGAAGTGGATTGAGCCTCCCTCAGGCACACTTTGTGTTTCCCTCAGCAGTGTGTGCTATAGGAACAGAGACAATGGCTTTGCACCAAAAGTGAGAGGAGTGATCTGGCTGGATACATGGACATTGAGGACAGAGGGCGACATGTGACATGGGCTGGGATTGCAAGAGGGAAGAGGCGCAACAGAGATGGAAGTGTAGAGTCAGGTAGCCTTCAACAGCAAGCAGTGAAGATGGCTGCAATGGCTCTAGAGACATCAACGTGGAGAAGCTCCGGGCACAGATCATTGAGCAGAAGCAACAGCCCAAGGAAATTTCACAAATGGGTTAAACACATTGACATTTGTCATCATTTTCTGGTTGAAGAATCTGCGCACAATCTTCTTCATGGGAATATTGCCTAACTCATGTTATGCTGGTGGATGCTTTAACTGAGCCTCTTGGGTGCAGATCCTTTCACACACCTTCCTGACACTCTCAGTATTTGACATTTGCAATCATGTTTGAGTGGGAGAAATGAAAACGAAACAAACACGACACAAAACACAATAGTCTGGATTGAGTGGGAGTTCTTACCGCTCAAAATATCACCACTGTGTTTGTGCCATCACACGAACAGGCAATATAAGCCAATTTCATCTTACAAGTTGGAAAAATCAAGCATATTTCGGTCTCTAATTAGAGCTTCAGTTGTCAGGAACGACTATGGTTTGGATTCTGCGCAGGGAATAACATACCCACTGAGCACAACAATTGCTACATAGCCGCGAGATCCTGTTCAGATTGCCACTTTATTCGATTA
Organism: Cladochytrium replicatum; assembly: GCA_025526935.1. Classification (NCBI taxonomy): domain Eukaryota; kingdom Fungi; phylum Chytridiomycota; class Chytridiomycetes; order Cladochytriales; family Cladochytriaceae; genus Cladochytrium; species Cladochytrium replicatum. The sequence continues at coordinate 67,118 of JAHLKD010000139.1, forward strand.
ACAATCCAAAAGTCTAGTTTGGTCTACGAGAACAGATCCCCATTGGGTTTAAGTGAAATCTCGTGGTGGAACACGGGATCAATTAACCTGCTCATCAGAAGGGAGCAACTACCTGACCCATGGAGAACACTCACCATTTTCTGTAAAAGATCTGTTCTCCCATCTTCCCAATAGATAAGACTGTGATTGAATACTGAAAGGTTTTCACGCGGCTCCATCTACACAACTCAATTCAATTGGGGGTAAGAATCGACTTTAATCCCCATCTCTTTGTACTTTCAACGAGCTTCCTCGTACATCTAAACATGGACCTTGAACATATCAATCCTGAACAGATGGTAGGAATAGGCTTATTAACTGTATTGCTCAGCGATATTTTGAGCCTTGCCCGATCCTTGCAAGTATATTCTCCGAGCTGCAATCAGCAAAAAAGTTTAACAATGATTTTTGTGTTCTGGTTAGGGATCAGCCGAAGAAAATATAAAAAGTACAGCATTTTGGTTGTGTTGTGATTTCTATCACGTGCACAGTGAAAGCTGTTGTGGAGCAGGTGAATAATGTTCACATGTCGAGAAAATAGCCAACCAAACTTTGGTTTTTGTTTTCAGTGGGGGGATGGAGCTCCTGTTCGGCGGGGTCAAAGAATTCGACGTTACCCTCGAGTCGGACCCGCAACCAAGGCTTCGTGACTTGATCGCCCACATAAAGGCGAATTTGCTCAAAGGAAAGCCGGAGCTTTTTGTTCAGGGTGATACAGTGTGAGTTCATTTGAAGGAAAGTGCTGGGATTTTTAGTCAAATAACCAATGAAATATAAGGCTTCCCGGAATTTTGGTGTTGATCAACGATTCAGATTGGGAGTTGGAGGGGGGAATCGAGTATGAGCTTCAGGATATGGACAATATTTTGTTCATATCCACTCTCCACGGAGGCTGAACACGCAATACTAGCAACTGCAAAAGGTGCTCTGAATGTGGAATTCGGACGTGGAGATCAAAGAAACAGAGAATAAATTATTAGTGTACGTGCTGCACAGTCCCTTTGTCAAATAACACGAAACAGTGCAATTGCTGAAATCTTTGGAACCTCATCATGCTAACATCCCAAGCCAAGCATTTCTCTCTTTTCAGGCTCACTCGAAGGCAATTTTGGAAGCCTCCCACAGGTTCTCGACTAATGCGGCCAAGTTCAGCATCAAACATGGCAGTAGAACAAACAGGCTTGAACGCTGCTGATCGTACGCATCGCTGTCAGTGACGATGTGAATTGCGATGGACGCAGCCACGATGATCCCGCCCTCGAATGCCGCCGTGATGAATCTCGTTACTCGCCGCCAGTTGACCGTTGCACCCCTCTGCTTGTCCACCTCGGCATCATATGCCGCGAAAGCCAGAACGATCGCCGATGCGCCGCAGAAACCGTCCTCCGCTCCTGCGAGAAAGTGTTCGTGCTTGTGTTTCGGATGGCATGTGCAGAACAGGTAGAAAGTCGCTAGTGCAGTGTGGAAAGCGACGATAATCGTTGCTAGGAGAGCGATGATGGTGATGCAACCGAGCTCTGAGGAAAGGAGCCACGTTGAACCGAGAGTGTCGATGCATACCAAAGGGAATAGGAGTCTTTGGCACGATAGGCCAGCCCATCGGAGAGAGTAAAAGAGGTCCATTCCGTATTTGAACAGCGGGAGGAAGCAGGATCCTTGCTGGGTGAAATATACGAGTCCTCGGTGGAGTAAGTTGAACGAAACCATTGTCGATCTGTGAATAAATCCGTTGAATAGATCACGGAAAGCGAGCTCACTGTTACCAGCAGTGTTGTTTTGTGTGGAGGTGCCAAAGATCTTAAAATAAAATTGGCCCGCTCAGATGAACACCAGCGGAGTTTCGCTCGGCGGAGGAAACTCAGAACGCGAACTGCGGAAGTACGCGATGCAAATTACTCGAGGCATACCTACCTATTGATAAGTGAGCCAACTTGAACGGAAAGTGCATGCACGAAATATTTGCCCATGGACAACTTGATTGCCATATTGCTCAACAACAATTTACTGATCATTAAAGTGCCATAACCTATAACCTGTCAACCACAATGACTCAGCCTCGTGCTTCCCCCGGTCCCGTGCTCACACGTGTTCGTCTGTTTTCGTCCCTCCAAATCCAAATCTTCCCTCCCAAAATGTTTGCCGTCCGTCGTGCTGCCCCTGCCCTGCGCTCTGTACGTACACACATTGCTCATTTTCCTTCAATGGAGAACTGCACACTGATCTTGCTCGTTTAGGTCCAGCTCGTGCGTCAGACCGCCGCTTCACACTCCCTCACAGTCCCCCCGGGCCACGATCACTCCCCGATTACCCCCTTCGATGCTGGTGTGCCCGTGAAACTCGTCCGTGACCTCTCAGTCGCTGAAAAGAAGTGGGACTTCTGGACTACATCCGATGCGTTTGCCCAACGTCGCCCAGAGTCTGTACGTGACAGCTGGTTTTCGGGAGATGTGGAGATCGCTTTGGAGTGCGATAAGAGAAATTTTTGTCATTGCTATTTCCGTGGAGGGGCATTTTAGTAAAGAGATCTATGGCTCATATTCGCTTCAGGGTTTCAGGACTATTCCGCACGGCCAGGCTTGGATTGTGGAGGGTGGTGGAACAAAGGTTACCTCTGGAACCTCGACCTTCCTCCTCCCCTTCGTCCACAAAGTAAAGGCCATCAAGAACACCAACACTGTTGCCACCGGTGTCGTCACACCAGCAGTCGCCACCAAGGGTAACGGTTAACATGCCTTTGATGAATGTGTTTAACTTAACCTTTATTCAGATGGTGTTACAGTCAATGCGTACGCCGTGGTTTATCTGAAAGTTACCGATTTCTTGAAGGTATGCATTTAATGTGTGCTTAATCAACGAGAAGAATGATTTACACGTCATCCCATTAGTCTGCAAACTTTATTGACCCGGAAACCAACATTGCTGACTCTGAGCGTGCTGCTGCCAAATTGGTTCGCCGAACTCTTGAAGCAGAGGTCCAGAACGTTACTACCTCTGAGGCTAGCAAACTTGCAGACAAGATCAAGTCGGCGCTTGCTGCAAAGTCTGACGAGTATGGTCTTGAAGTTGTCGAAGCCGAAATTCGTAAGGATTGTTGTTTAAAACCTTTTGCTGTTTTCCAATTGATCAACATTTAGGCGGCCTATTCCCCACATCTTTGAGCGTCCCCGACAAGCTTAGGGCAATGGACCCCCCACAGCGTGCTCCCGATGCCCCTGGTCACGGTCTCTCTGCGGACTACTGGGCCGACGTGTTGAGCCCACCTTACTTTGAGAGGAAGAAATTTGGTACCAGGAAGGATGTTCGCACTCCCGCCACCGTTTCACTAGAATGGTGCATCCCGTCTCCGCCAGACTATCACCACTTCAACATGTTGCCAAAGATGACTGAAGCCCCTCCTGCACCGGCAATCGAAGGCAAGGGCTCCAAGGTTCCGCAGCCCGCTCATTAAGCAGGCGTTGGAGATGATGCATAGCCTGCCACTATCAGAGAGCGGTCGGTGATCGGAATATCAATTGAAACATGTTGGGTTTGGGTATTTTCTGTGTAGAGATATTAGTGGATTTCCTTTTCTTTTTGGCCTGAGTGCCTTCAATGCATTCATTCGGTCGTTCTGTTGTAGCTTTCCATAAACAACGTCACCCAAAGTATTCAAAGTATTGAATTAACGGGCCAAGCCATTTTCCGAAGTTAAGTCCGATTTAAAATGAGGGCATCTTTGCTGTCCACTGGGCCTCGGCTCTGGATTCCCCGAGTGAGTTATTCGATGTTGGAGGCATGCGTAATCTGTACATGGCCAATGCCAATGTCGGATTATTTCAGCAGAGCTGACCTTCGCGCATTTTTCAACAGCGCTCGGTGCACGATGTTGTTACAAGGGATTTACCCCGCCTCGTGAAGTCAACTAAGGGTCCTGGTGGTCGCTCTTCTGACTCTGGTAAGCTGACTGTTCTTAGAAAACAATAGGATTTTCTAATCAATGCGACTGCAGGTTACACGGCTACAGTGTTTGGAGCGACTGGTTTCTTGGGTCGCTATGTTGTTAACAACCTAGGTATAAGAAAGCTATACATTTGGAGCCGGAAAAGGACTGGTGGGCTTGTTGGAAACGTAATTGGAGACTTTTCTGGATTGACGAGACCGAACCGGAGCTGCGAACGGCTTGAACTTGTCTAATCGACTTTCGATGAAATAGGGCGTCAGGGAACTCAGGTTGTGATTCCCTACCGCGGGAACCAGGAAGAGACTCGCCACCTCAAAGTCATGGGAGATCTTGGCCAGATTGTCCAGCTGGTAATGTTGAGCGTCAGTTATGCAATCCTCTTACTGAAATTTTCATGCCTCCTTTCATTGATACAGCGATTCCACTTGGAAAACGAGGCGCAGATCGCTGAATGCATCAGGCACTCTGATGTCGTTTACAACCTAATCGGAAGCGATTACCCGACAAAGTACGGTTTCATTCAACGCCGCCGGGCCGGCGCTCAATCATTTTGGATTTTCCCAGGAACTTTTCATTTGAGAAAGTCCACATCGACGGTGCACGCCGCATCGCAAAGATTGCTGCGGACGTCGGTGTGTCAAAACTGATCCACGTTTCGGCTTTGGGCGCGGACCCTAACTCAAAGTCAAAATTCCTGAAGACCAAGGTATGCACGCACAATGGGGCAGCTGAAGGGGTATGTGCTCACTGCTGGTTGTAATTGCAGGCTCTTGGCGAGGAGGCAGTGCGGTCCGAGTTCCCTGATGTCACAATCGTGAGGCCGGGCTGGATGTACGGCTCTGAAGATTACTTCTGGAACCGCATCGGATGTGCGTTTTTTCACGAAAAGTTGCGCTTTTGTTTTTAACGGCGCTCCCGTTTCCTTGCAGACTTTGGCATGTACCTTGGTGTTTTGCCCATCATTAATGGCGGAAAAACACGGATGCGCCCTGTTTTGGTAATTTTTGAAGATATGTTGGTGTTATTCGTATGCTTACACCGTTGTTGGAACAGTCCCACGACGTCGCTCTTGCAATCTCAAAACTGATGACAGCTGACGGGTTTGAAGGAAAGACTGTTGAGCTCTATGGGTAAGTTCTGGAGGGAATACAAACATTTCTTCTGAAATTTTTGGGATCAGACCGAGGGAATACTTCTTGTTGAGTCTCTACGAGCTCTTTGCTGATGCCTCCAAGCGCCGTCCGTACGCGGTGCCCTTGCCCAAATTTGCCGCAAAGTAGGTGGCTATGAACATATAATGCTGTGTGTGATGGATGTCAATGCATGAAATGCTTTCAGGCTTTTGGCGGGAGGTGTGAACGCCATCCAGGCGTACCCATTGATCTCTCCCGATGAAGTCGAGCGGGTAAGTTTTCAGCCTTTCAGGTGTATGTATCGCTCATCGCGTTTTAAAGTACTACATTGATGACAAGATTACACCGGGTACTTTGACATTTGCTGACCTCGGAATCAAACCGAAGACTGCTGAGGAGACAATCTCACCTTTCACCAGGATATACCGACCTGTGCGCTACATGAGGGTATGTACTCGGCTCCTCTCGTTGGCAAAACTTGACGATAAACTGTTTGTCAATGTAGCAACCGTACGAGGAACTTAACAAGAAGTACCACACGGAGTCGTTGTAGAAGAGCGAGTTGTGCATTTGGATCGCTACATTGAAATCAAATACATTACTCTGACTTTTAATACACTCTGGTACAATGGATACATTACAGACGGGTTATTAAGCCAACATTAATTACAACCAGCCTGAGAACGAATCAGATTGTTCAGATTTGCGATTCGCCGGACGTTCCATCTGAGAATTAGATCTGGTGGATCTCTCATTCAGCGAAGGCATGCAGTGCTACATTGTTTCAATCCAGCGTTTAAGCATTGCATTAACAAAAATGGTTTCATTCGCAGCAGCGATTGCTCGCATTTTAAGTTCGACCTGCAGCGCTTGGGCTATCAGCAAACATGAAGTCACCTAGCTAGTCAACTCAAGAATGTATATTGTGGTTCCTTAGATTTCGTAGTCAAGAGCAAGAGAAGCGTCTGGAACAGGCTCCAGAAGAGGCCGCACGTTTTCCGTCACAACTTGCACTGGTGGTGGATATTATGTTATGGTAGATATGGCAACTAAACTGATATTGCTTACCGTGGATGTCGGATACAGTGTAGACTTGGAGGGCCTCCCTGTCGGTAAATTCAGCAACGAGAGCATGAGTGTATCCTCGGGCACGTTCGGTCGTGAAAGTCGGTCCGAAACTGAGTTTGATCAGACCGGGAAGGCCTGATGCTGCTAATTTCTTGAACTTTTGAACCGTGACTTCAAGCTCGGCTGCAGCATCGGCACGGAATTTGAATGCAACGACGTGAACGACTTGAAGAAAAGGCAACAATCGTTAGCAGATCTCGAGTTATACATTTTCCCATTTGCTACCAGTCATTGGGATGGGAGGCGTGAGATCCTGTGGCACAGCAGCAATGCGACCAGAGCTCGTTATTCCGTCGTTGAAGGCACACACGGCCACCGTTATTTTCTTGCATGGGCTGGGAGATTCGGGTATTTGAAACTGTTTTTATTATGCGTTTGGCTTATTTTGTGTTTTATTACCAGGACACGGTTGGAGCGGTATTTACTACTCAGAATTGTAAATTAAGTCGACGATGCTAACCCATACATCTTTCAGCTGTCGCGAAGATGCTGCAGCCAGCTCTTCCTCATGTGAAGTGGATTCTCCCGCATGCGTTCGTTTCGGCAAGTAGGACCTTCTCATCACCAGACTAACTCTTTGCACCTCAGCCCAGCAAGGCCCATCACTATCAACTATGGGGAGGAAATGCCTGGTAGGTTCTGTTGTGTTCGTTAAACTGATACGAAGGTCAAGTTTTAACATCTTCTACAGGTTGGTACGATATCCGTTCGCTCAGCGAAACGGAACGTGTTGAAGACGAGCCAGGCATGATGGACAGCCTTTCGAAGGGTATGATCACAAGTACATGCTAAACCCTTAGCCTTTGTTGAACGGGCAGTTTTTTTGGACCAGTTTCGGAACTCATCAAAAATGAAGAGGCCCATGTCCCTCTTTCACGCATCGTTCTCGGTGGTTTCAGCCAAGGTATGAACTTCGATAGATATAACACTGGCGGATGGGTTTACTCACCGAATCGTGCCCAGGGGCTGCCATGACGCTGCTCCACGCGACCACTGCGGAGCGAACTTGTGCGGGGTACGTTGCATTGAGCGGTTATCTTCCGCTCCGCAATAGGCTCAACGAGGTGAGTTCTCTGTGGAAATTTACAATCTCTATCTAATTTTTACCCAGATTGGAATCAAAGGGCGAAGGTAGCGTCATCCTGTGTTTGATGGTGTGAATGTGCGCTTCATGCTCCTTTTCCCAATAACTACAGCGTTCCAGTTTTTCAAGCCCACGGTGAAGATGATATTGTTGTCAGATTCGCATGGGGGAAGGCATCGAACAGCGCACTGACATCCAGCACCTCGGGTCTTGGGTTCACTAATGTGACGTTCAAGAGCTATCCTGACATGGGTCACTCTGGTGATGTGCAAGAGTTCCATGATCTAACGGCATGGCTGCAGACGGTCATTCCGTAAGCTGTTTGGGCTAACAAAAATTTTGCTTCTCGCATCTCTTGTTTCTGTATTTGAGATCAAAATAGAAATGAAAATTTTAACAACGCGCCTGTTCCTTGAATCCATGGAGAATCAGAGCATTTCGACGTTCAATCCCAGCAATCGGGCGGTTGACCAGGTCCACGCAAATGGAGCTGGTTTACGCAAGAGTGCATTTTATCACCAGCAGGCTGCTGATCTTCGCTGGCTGAGAAACGAAGAGAAGACACAACTGCAGATGAAGAAAGAAACTTTTAAAAGCAGGCAGCATGCCGATCTTCGGATTCATTCAAAAATTCCTTCTGTGAAGAAGAGTCGTAGAAAAACAATTGGGAATGGCAGCCTTGGAGGAGAAGAAGACTTCATATTCCAAAACGAGGCCGAGTTCCAAGCATTTAAAATGAAGTACGACATACAATACACAGATGAAGCGTTCGAGCCTCCTGTAAGTGAGATGCTTTTGCATGCCCGTTGCTTCTTAATTTTTGATTTTGGGGCTGAAAGGTATCTCTGTCCGAAGTCCATGATGCAGCAAACAAAACGCTGGAACGACGCCGGCTCATGTATTCTACTGCCTACCGAAACAAAGTGCGGATGCGAAATTTACACTTGCCAACATCTGTCCTCAACATCGTTGCAAATTCGGTCAACAGCGGGGCTCGCCGTAAGAGCGGAGTTCAGTTCAATGGCATTGTCAACACACTGGCTTCAAGCAACATAGTTCTACCGCCAGTTAAACCTTTCCTCAGCAAACTGACTCGCCACCAGCCGCGCGACAACTGTCGATCGGAATCTGAAGACTCTGAGTCCGTTCATGGAGATCACACATTTTCAAACATTGTGCGACCGAGCATACCTAATGTCGAACTTCCTTTCGGGGCTCAGGGTGCATCTGTATTTGGCTCGGATCGTGAAGACGACTGGGCTACAAAAGAAGATCGACTAAGTTTACATTATCATGGAGGACATCACCGCTCGCGTAGCATGCCATCGACTTCATACAATTCGACCAAAGAAACAATGGTCCGAGCCGCGCTTGCCAGAGGTGACTTTACACGTGCAAAGGCGATAGCATCCCACTCTCGAAGAAGGTCCATGGTGGAGCAAACAATGACATTCGCATATCAGCAAGCTAATCCAACGACAAATCAGAGAGAACAGGAACCACCAGATGTTCGTGAAACAGGGTTTTTAATCAGTCGGAGAAAGTCTGCACATGAGCTAGTGAACTCTGCTCTAGCAACAAGCCGGCGTGGTCCGATGGCGGCTTTACAAAGGCAGCCTGTGGACACCGATCACACATCCAATGAAGATAGCGTGCAATCGGAGCTTCAATTACATGAGATTGCTAGGAGAAGCACCCTTCTGCCCAGCGGCTTCGACGTCCCTCAGATTGTAGTGGGTGAAGCGGATGCAGCCCATACTGTAATGATGAAGCAGAACTCTGAAGGCAAAATGAACAGCCAGGAGACGAGTTACGTGAATGACAGCCCGTCAACATTACGCAATGAAGTTCAAGTGCAAACTGAAGATGTCACCTCACAAAAACGATTTCGCTGCAGGGCAAAAAGACACTGGGAGCCGCTTAATTTAGCTGCCGCCGCAGAAACACGGAGGACGATCGTCCCTACTCGTTTAATTTCATTGCCCCAGCTATCGGTAGCAACAATGGAGCAACAAAAATCGGACCCAGTGCTACCTCCCATTCCAAATATGGATCGTCCATTGAGGTTATATCACACGAGCGAGCCACACATTCAGTCAACGGTCTCAACTTCAAATCCGGAGTATTCGGACTACACAGCACGATGGCACGCAGATCTTGAATCGCAAAAGCAGAAAGGCATGGCTGTTGCCCGAGAGCACCAAAGTAACGAAGGAGTCTTGACTTATTATTACTACGACCATCGTCTCGGATCATGGGTCTATGCTACTGAGCAGCGACCTGAGAGAGGATCTAGTGCCGCAGCGAAAGCCCAAACTTCCATTGGACTGACGGGATGGGATGCTGTTAAAGCATTGCCTCGGATGATCGAAATGAAGGTCGGCAGTTCAAAGATGAGTACTGAAGATGTAAGGGAAAGCAATCAAGTGGTTCGCCGACCAGGGCTTTCGCGATCAGTAAGGTTTTGGAAGTTCGTCGCCCCGCTGAATACGAGCTTTGATGAACGTTAGGGCTATTACCAGCATTTATTTAATATTTTGTCACCATCATCTTTGTTTTTTCCCTTTCTTCATCAACAGCCGTTGAAGCACACGCTTTGCCTCACATTCTGGGAAATTGCTCAGATCGTAATAATGTGGTGCCAATGAAAGCAACCACACTGGCTCGATTTCGGTGCAGGTTCGAATATAGTTCTTGCTGGTTAGAACAAATCTGAAAAGAGAGCATTACAGGTCAAAGGGAGATATTCGAAAGCGTTCTACTCTACTCACTCATTGTATACTACCCACTCTGGTTTGTGGGCTAGTCCGCATGAAGGGTGAAGGTGCACCACCTTGGACGTAAACGTTAGCCCGTGAGGTCAATCGAAATGCCATTCAGCGCAAACCTGGTTGTCTTTACTGGTCAGGTACGTCCCGTTCTTCTCCAGGTGAGCAACTTGCATGAAACATCCAGACGTCAGAGCTTTCCGAATGTTCTCATAATACTTGAGATCACTGAATGTTGTGGACGTAAACGAGATTCCAAGTCTCTCCATAATCCGGCGTAGTTGCTCCCGAACGTTGTCTGCACTCTTCAAGCTTCGAGCATTCAAGTAGTTCTGGTAGCACCACTTCGAAACATCTTCACCAGATTCGGCCTCGTGAGCCTTGTATGAGTGATATGCGTTGAGTAATGTAACGTGGTCGCCAGAGCCATGCTCGAATTTCGCTTTTGCGTCGTCGGCCTGCTTTCGCTGATCATTCGGGCGTACAAACACAAGGGGAACGGAAAGTAATGCAACGATCGACAGAATCTCATTCGTGCATGCGTGTTTCTCGCCAACCATGAGCATTTTTGCGAACTGTGGATCTAGAGGGAACTCGGACATGTTCTCTCCAATTTTAGTCAAGTTCCCTTCATCGTCAAGGGCCTCCAGGTAGTTCAGAAGCTCAAGGGCACGCATAAGAGTTTCAGGAGCTTAGAGAAAAAAGAAATCAGATGCACTGCATGTACGAAGAAAAACGGTAAACCAAACTTACGAGGTGCATCCATGAAATCAAAGTGGACGAGATCGTCAATACCCAGTTTCTTTAACTGGAGCACAACGGTACCCAAATTACTGCGCAGAATTTCTGGGTATGTTTGCTCGTGAAGATCTTTGATAAACGCGTTTTCTGTGTAAAGTCTAAAGCACTTTCCAGGCCGTGTTCGGCCTGCACGTCCAGATCGTTGTTGTGCGCTCGCTTTACTGATCGGGCTCACCAAAAGACTCTCGACTCGTATGCGCGGATTGTACACCTTTTGTTTGGCGAAGCCAGGATCTATCACGTACACTATACCATCAATGGTAAGGGATGTTTCTGCAATGTTGGTCGAAACGACCACTTTTCGTCCGGGTGCACCACCGGGTACCGCTGGGCCTGGAGCTGGCTCGAAAATTCGCTGCTGCTGAGCAGGAGGCAGGGTCGAGTACAGTGGCACAACTTTCAGCTTGCCTATATCCTGAGGTGAAGCAGCATGCATAGTATCTGCGTCCTTGCGAATCTTTCGGCACGCATCTTCAATCTCCTCTTCTCCCGTTAAAAACACCAGAATGTCACCAGGATCTTCGGATTGATTGATCTCGAGAACTGTTCGAACAGCTGCTTCCAAATAATCTCTCTCAGGCTTAGCGGTGTAGTAAATTTCAACCGGAAATGTTCGACCAGGAACAACCTAACTTGGAAGAATAAGTACTACTCGCTGCTGTTTGGGCCCAGAGAACTCTTACCAAAAGCGGAGCTTTCTTTTCGGAATCAAGGCTGAAATATGTTTGGAATTTCTCTGCGTCGAGAGTTGCACTCATGACGACAACCTTTAGATCCGGACGTTGTCTACAAACCTTCATTGCACAAGTATCAGCAGAATTCTACTTAGATTCACGTCCGTTAAAATACCTCTTTGATCAAACCCATCAAAATATCTGTCTGCAAAGTTCGTTCGTGAGCTTCATCCAAAATAATGGCAGAGTAGCGTTCCATCAGGGGGTCTGTCATTGCTTCTCGTAACAACATCCCGTCCGTCATGTACTTCAATACAGTTCGATTGGATGTACAATCTTCAAATCGAATACTGTATCCGACTTCATCTCCAAGACGGACATCCATTTCGTCAGCGACACGTTGAGCAACAGACATGGCAGCGACACGTCGGGGTTGAGTGCAAGCAATCATCTTCCTTTTCTGCTGTGGCAGCTCATCATAAGCAAGAAACTGCGGAATTCTTGAAAATAACCATTAAAAGGCTGGATAATGAGTAAAACCGAATCATCTTACTGCGTAGTTTTCCCTGATCCAGTTTCGCCAACGAGAATCACGATTTGGTTGTTGTGAATCAACTTCAAAAACTCGTCGCGGTGCTTATGCACGGGTAGTGATCGGCGCTTCGTGAGAATATCTCGATACTTTTGGGTGAACGGCCGACCGGAGAATAGATTCGTTTCTCCGTCTTCGTAAAGTTCCGCTAGTGCAGCGGTCGTCTTTCCAGGAATAAGACGTGCTGGTTGTTCCATTCGATGTGCCAAGTAAGGGCTCTTTTCTGAGGAGCTGCTTCCGTTTGAATCTTTCTGAGCCGACGAGTTTGACTTTTTCGGTGCTGAATCGGCCAATTCTTCGAACATACGCTTTTTTCGTCTCTCCTCACCAGACATCCGTGACACTCGAAGTGAGGTGGCTTGTGGAGGATCAGTCCCCTCAGATTAGAAGTCATTTTCAGTTGCAAAAAGTTGACAATGATGGAAGCCCCAGTCTGACTTCAAGCAACTGACCATAGAAAGTGCGGACGTCGTAAGCCCTAGGAATATTATGCCCAGCAGACCCAGTTAACGATGTCCTTCAGAGGCTTTTAAAACATATGCAAAAACAAATCAAGCTCCTTTTGCATCCTCCAAGCATTCCAACGAACTTTCAATCATTCTATTTCGATGCTCACGAGCCAAAAGAGTTCAGTTCTACTTCCCCTTGGTTGAGGCAGCAGATAGTACATGTGATAAACAATTCCAGATAGCGAACGTAGGATTTTCATGTCTCGTGAGCAGCAAAACCCGGCGGGTCAGGGTCTGCTACGGGTTTCACTACTTCGGGTCTGGGTATACCACTCCTACCCGCAGTGACTTGGCGGGTGCCTAGACAAACACAACCTGAAATAAGTGTTTCATTCGGTTGCCTCTCATACCCGGACCTGACCCAGACCCGCTGAACCTTAAGCTGCATTTCTAGAAGATCTGATTTTGGTTGAGAGCCAACAAAAACACTCCTTCATGAAACTTAACATTGTTGAATATTGTGGTGAAACAGCGTAGTCAATGTAGGGTATTCTCAGTTCGAACGTGATTGAGTAGAGACGATGCTGAGACTCATGCATGCCATTCAGTCAGTGTTGGATACTCTTATATACTAGTATGACTTGATTACTTAGCTACTGTTCCCAATGAGTAAATATTACTGTGATTACTATATAGTGCTTCAATCAGACAAACAGTACCCTTAGACTGAAGTAACGTGGAATATAAGTAATATTACCGTATGTGGTAACAACATAGAAGACACGTAGTGTTTCCAACATCATAAATACATATTACTCTTCCTGAGTAAACAATTATTATCGCCTTAACAATTATAACCAACAGGTCTCACTATTTCCCGCATTGATAACTCCTGGACGTCTACAGTCCATCTCTTCTGATGTTGTATGTTATATGTATGGTAGTTAAAGTGACTGTAGTAATAGGTTCCCCTTAACATTCATGATCCAACGCACCCTCCCAGTCCTTTATCAATGTAAATGTTTGCTGACTGAGCTAAACAACGAGGATCTACTAGTTCAGTCTTTCTTCATCTTGAGACAAGATTGACGGACTAAACCTAATGTGTAACAATGTCTGACAAACAGCTTGTAAGGAAGTGGTTTTGTGAAAATATCTGCAACGCACGGGAGTCGCTTCTGGGCTATTGATCTCTGATCGGTTGGAGTTGATTTTGAAAAAAACTTTGCACCATTTTCTTGAATGTGGGACTTCTTGACCCTTTCCATTGCTTGTTTGGTGTCGTACTGTCCTGGTGTTGGTTTCCTTGTGATGGGATAACTAGACGAGGGATAGTGGTTTAGTGTTGGATTCATCGGGTAGAGCAATGGGCTCTCTGAAAGCTGATGTAGTTCGAAGAGTCGCTGTATTGTGGTTTGTGAGCGATATTGTAAGACCCTGGACCCACTCCCGCTGTCGAAGTAGCACTTTCTGGCTTAATAAAGCTGCGAGACTGAATACTCTGATCAGTGTCGTTGTGCCAAACAGCTCTGCTGTGCTTCAGAAACAAATCCAATGCCAAATCCTCGTCGCAAAAATGATTCTTGACATTCTACAGCAACCACGGTTCTACTTGCATGGTCTTTTTCATGGTATCCTGGCCCTGGAAGTTCGTCCTGTTTAGAAGACACTTGATATTTACATGAACACTTGTGTCTGTGTGGACAGTGTGATATTTACAAACAGAAACTCAACACATGCATGTATGGCACACATTATTAATCTTGCAGCAAAGGATTTTATCTGTACATTTGGACCTGCAGGGGACACAGTCGCACATGTCCATTACTCTGGCGCTAATGTCGTAAACCTTCTTCGACAGCTAGTCAGAGGAATCCGGTCTTCTCCAAAACGACGAAGCTCATTAATTGAGTCGTGCCAATTTGTGAAACTGGTTCCACTATTACCAATTATGGATGTGACAACTCACTGGAATAGCACGTTCTGTATGGTCAAACGAGCCTTACAGCTACGAGAGGCAATGGAAAAATACTGGATTGAAGATTCTTTGAAAGATTGGTCAATAAATCTAAAGCAATGGGAGGTCCTACAGAAGATCCGGGATGGTTTGAGTGCTTTCGAGGTTATATCAAAGGCAATTGAGGGGTCTAGATATCCAACACTTCAGCTTGTTATTCATTTTACAATGATCTTATCGATCAGTTGGAGGACCTAGAAGGAGGCAGAATTAGATGAAACTTTCACCAAAGCATTTCGAAATGCACTAGATAAGCTGAGAATATAGCTTGTGTCATTGGCCCTCCCAGTTTAGTTCGTCGTCGCCCAGCCCTGCCATTGTTGCCGCAGCATTTTGTGGCATTTAGTGGCATTTAGTGGCCTTGCGACGGAGCTACATACTTGCTCACAAGCACTTTAAAGCTGTTTCTTCCTGTGCTGATCCTGATCCTGTTTCAGTTGAGTATTGTCGCTTCGAGAGTGACTGGCTATTGCGTGAGCGTTTCAAAGCTTTTCGTACTTGGTCGTAGGAAAGGATCAGGTCTCACCATAGTGCGGAAAGTCTGGGAGACTCACGGAAAATCAAGAACCGCAGGGTCTGCCACGAGTCAAATCGAGTCAAATATTTTGCTATATTTGACTCGTGACCATTTGTGGCTTCCTTTGATTTGACTCGCCAGTCAAATGCTGGACGCTCTATTTGACTCGCCAAATATTTGATATACCATTCTGTTGGACCACTCGTCAAATGCTTTCCAATAGTTGCTGCATTAATGCCAATTATGTGGCAAATTATGGAGGCTCCGACTCTGCTCTGCTTGGAAATCTTCTTTTTACTCTCCCTTCGGCATGTAGACGTGTGCTGGAACAGCGACACTGACCCTCTTCAACAACTAACTACATGTCAAGTTTAAAGGCAGTCCATTACACGTTTTCGAATCCAAACCTGAGGCAGCAACGCTGGACTCAAAGGACTCGCTCCACCATTCCATCGTTTTCATTTGTAGAGAATGGCGAGCTGGCTGCTTTGGGATTTTGAAGAAGATTCTTTGGTTAGAAAATACGCACACTTCTTACTCCATTCCCCAATGCAAGTCCTTCCTCCAACTCTCAATGCTTTCCTCGCTCGACCGCCGTTCTCTGTCCCTCTGCATGGGCGAGCCGCTGTTCCACGTCTCTGACTCGCTCGCACACTTCTCGACCACAACCCCAACCAACTACAAATATTTGATTTTGAGTGGCAGAAAATTAGGTATACCCACTGTCCTAGCAGAGAGTACAGCGTCGACCAAGACGTGGGTGACGCCAGGCAATTGAATTCACTCGATTGAGGGGTTTACAATATCTGTCCTAACGTCAGAGTCTTGTCCGTGGGAGTGGGTACAGATTTGTACCCACTCGATGTCGATTTGCTTGGCCATACAAACAGTAGTCTATACCCGGGCGCACTGGCACCCCATACAAGGCTAATGGAAGACATACACCACTATTGGAATATCGAGTCTGACGAGCTGGTACGGATGCGTACGTGATCCTACTGTGGCAGTCACGTGACTGACTTTTTGAGGTCCATGCCTCTCAAACTTCTGAGTTGGTTTCCTGCTCAACCACACCTGTGCGCGACTAGCACCCCATTCACGGCTAATGTAAGTCATACACCGCTATTGGAATATCGAGTCTGACAAGCTGGTATGGATGCGTATTTGATCCTACTGTGGCGGTCACGTGACTGACTTTTTGAGGTCCGTACCTCGCAAACTATTCAACCGCACCCCCGGCTGGCACCCGATACATTCGTAACTTAAATGCTCCACGCAGGTTTCGAACCTGCAATCTCTTGAGTAGAGGCGTTGCTGTAACCAACTGAACTACTAGAGCTCTTTGGTCTAGTGATTCCAGCCCTCTGTTACTAGCTGCTGTGTTGCAATTCTATCGGTCATCTCCAGTCGGTTATGGTTCATCTCCTTATTTTTCCGCTTGTCACAATGGTCTCATTGTTCCTATGCCTGTTGTGCCCCCGCTTCATCTGTTGATGTTGCATTTTCAGTCTTTAGCTGTTGCGCATAATGGACCCATTGAAATTTCGTTTGCCCCTGTCCGCAATTTGAAACTTTGTCACCCTTTGTTGCTACCCCCACACCAACATCTCCCAACAGTATGTCTTCGTTTGTTCCTGCTATATCGGCTTGGTCGCCTGTTTCCAAACCCCTGACCTTATTGTAGGAACTGTCGCGCGCCCATGTCTCCGTGTGTCTACATTTGCGTGCTAGTTTGTCTGCTAGTTTTGATTTGGGCCCGCCTGACGATCCCTGCCTACCTCTTGACATTGCAATTGATATGCTTTCACCACAGCCGTTTTATCCTTCCCCTGCTTTTTCCCAGTGGGTTCTTGTTCTTCGTGCACTTAACCGCATTTGGTCAAACTGTCTTGGTTATGACCTAGTTTTGTCTCCCGCTCCTGATTCTATCTTGTCTGCTTTTGTTGATTTGGATATGCCTTAGTGTTTTGAAACATTTTACTCTTCCTACGGCGCGCACGGCTCCCCATGTGCTGCCAATTTACGCGTATTTTTACACTTGTATTTGGATTTTGCACCAGCGGGTGATATGTATTGGTTGGACAGTAAATACATATTATGAAGTTCAAAAAAAAATATATCTTCCTCTGTTTTGCTTTCTTTATTTTCCTTATATGCGCGCGCTTCACTATGTGCTGGTCCATGACCATCTTGTAAGGCACTTCTGGTGTTTTTTATTGTTATGCATTGTGTGTGCAAAATAAATAAATAATATTGTTCAAAAATATAAAACAATTACTTTTTGTTATGCATTTTATCATCAAAAGATATGTTGCTAAAAAAAAGGAAGAAACAATAGTTTTATGCTTGTATTTTAATTTTGCACCAGCGGGTGATATGTATTGGTTGGAAGTAAATACATATGAAGATTTTCAAAGAATCAATATGCTGAAATAATTATAATAACTATATTTAGAAATATGTTCAAGAATATCACTTTAAATCAGGTTTTACCAGAGACCACAGCGAAGACCGAGATTCTGTTCATCACAATGGTTAAAAGTGGTGTTCGTACTTAGACAGAAGCTCTGATCTTTCATTCAGTGATGGATGCAGCCGTCAGACATGCTACAAGTTCTGTTCGTCGCCATGGTTTAAGTCCTGTTCGTTACTATGGTGCAAGCTCTGTTGGTCACTATGGTCCATCACTATGTGAAAAGTTCTGTTCATGACTTGCGACAAGTTCTGTTCATCATGATCGTTCATGTTGTGTTCCTCATTAGAAAAAGCTCTGATCTTCAAGCGGTGAAGATGTTGATGAACTTTTATCAATATCCTCTGGTTCTTCATTGTAGACATTGCCCTTATTTTGTTGTTATTTCGATCTCTTTGACCTGTATCCTAGGTAAGTCAAGTATCATTACAAGCCTGAAATTCCTACTTACCTCCTTTTTTCTTTTGGCATTTGCTTGATGTCTACCTCAAATTACAAGAACAATTAATGAAAGTCCAAGTTACAGCACAAACTGTTTAAGGGGGAATCGGGAGTGTAAGAGTATTAATGTTGGGTGGGGTCTGGAAACATATTACAACACACAATATTCGACAAATATTTGCCCAAGCCTTGCGGCCTATTTGCCAAATACGTAGGTACCATTTGTATTTGACAAATTGGCACCCCTATTTGCTCAAATCACATTTGAGCAAATCAGGGAGCTCCCCTCGATTTGACTCGCGCAAATAAGTGCAAATAAAATTTGACAAATCAAATAAACAATTTGACTCGTGGCAGACCCTGAAGAACAGTGGTGCCAATGTTTTGGAGACACGCCAGAACTTCGACACAATTCAAGCGGAGCTTCCTGTGATAGACAGAAAAAAACAGACGCTGAATGCTTGAGAGCCATTGGATCCGTTTTCATCTGGCAAGAAGAGATTCCTGAGGAAAAAGATGAACTGGATGGCTATCTTGGCGATCAGGTACTCCGAAGTATTGATTCTGATGGGAAGCCAATCAATATTATGGACTGGTGGAAGACTTTTGGAAGTGTGAACTTTCCAGCCCTAAGCCAGATGGCAATGGACTATTTAGGAATACCAGCAACAAGCGACCAGTTGAACGAAAGTTTTCAGCTGGGGTTGATTTGGTACCTCCAACTTGCAATCGCCTTGCTCGTAGAACAGTAAATGCGTTGATGTGCCGTCATGACTGGTTGCATCAATTGAGTTGGGCAGGGCGTGTGCATTGATTCAGCACAGCGAGCACAAAGAGCTAGCAAGATTCAGGGAGATCACCGCTGCAATGGAAAGGGAGAAGCAGGCGGCTTCCCAGGAGATTTCACAATGGAAATCACATGTGACTGCCCTGGAGGGAGAGCTTGCTGCTCTGAAATGACAAGGTGGTCAGAAGCTGCTATACCTGCGGTGCCAACATCAACAGGAGGCCAACAAGCATCTCGTCGGCTATCAAGGGGATTGGCAGAATTCCGAAGGTACAACAAACCAGTTCTCCAACCAGTTCCCTTGCATTGCTTAGCCTCCAGCAGCACTGTCATACAGCTATCCTTTTGGTGAAAGAGGTCATCCACGGCATCTGCTAAGGATCGGCGGGTTTTAGGGTCTTTCGGGTCGGGTCCGGGTCCATTGACTAAATGTACCCGACCCGAGTGCCGGGTTTTCATGGAAAATTTTCGGGTCGGATCCGGGTCGGGTATCGGGTCCAGTAGGAAAACCCTTCTCGGGTCAAAAGTCAGACCCGAGTAAAACCCGATGTGATAGAGAATCTAAAACGAAGCTATTGTTCTTTCTGTCCACGCGGACACTTTCCAAGAAGACGCAATATAAGTTTTGTATGTATCAAACAATTTTGCATCACAACGGACATCGAGGCATGTATTTTCTGTCCACCCGGACACTTTCTCAACTCATTGACGTACTTCAGTTATCTCTACCCAATACAACTAACCTCTCTATCAATGTTACTAGCAATAAGATTCTGTCCACCCGGACACTTTCTCAACTCATTGACGTACTTCAGTGATCTCTATCAGGTACAGCTAACCTCTCTACAAATACTACTAGCAATAGGATTCTGTCCACCCGGACACTTTCTCAACTCATTGACGGTACTTCAGTGATCTCTACCCAATACAACTAACCTCTCTATCAATGTTACTAGCAATAGGATTCTGTCCACCCGGACACTTTCTCAACTCATTGACGGTACTTCAGTGATCTCTATCAAGTACAGCTAACCTCTCTAATAATGTTACTAGCAATAAGATTCTGTCCACCCGGACACTTTCTCAACTCATTGACGGTACTTCACTGATACTTCACTGATCTCGATCAAGTACAACCAACCTCTCTACAAATACTACTTGTAATAGGATTCTGTCCAGGCGGTCGCTTTCTCAACTCCTGGACGGTACTTCAACAGATGAACAGTCTAAACAACAATTTATATTTAAAAGAGTGGGTTATCATCAGTTGCTTCCAACTCTAATACCACATCAAAATCCTCGCCAAAATTATGCACCTTTACAAAATCCTCACTAACATCACTTTTTGAATCTAGGGAATCATTTTTGAACGGTTCTTCAGCACTCAATTGATGCAACCAGTCATGACGGCACATCAACGCATTTATTGTTCTTGGAGCAAGGCGGTTGCGAGTTGCAGGTACCAAATCAACCCCGGCTGAAAACTTTCGTTCGACTGGAGCGCTTGTTGCTGGTATTCCTAAATAGTCCATTGCCATCTGGCTTAGGGCTGGAAAGTTCACACTTCCAACGGTCTTCCACCAGTCCATAATATTGATTGGCTTCCCATCAGAATCAATACCGCGGAGTACCTGATCGCCAAGATAGCGATCCAGCTCATCTTTTTCCTCAGGAATCTCTTCTTGCCAGATGAAAACGGATCTAATGGCTCTCAAGCGTTCAGCGTCCGTTTTTTTCTGTCTATCACCGGAAGCTCCGCTCGAATCGTGTCGACGTTCTGGCGTGTTTCCAAAAACATCGGCACCACTGTTCTTGATTTTCCGTGACTTATACGATTCCTCCCAGACTTTCCGCACTAGGGTGACCTGATCCCTTCCTACATCTTTCTCCCAAGCCTTTGAAAATCGATAATATTGATCCTTAAAACGAGGATCGAGTACCGTAGCAACTGCTAAACATGGGCTCTTAGCGATTGAGTAATATATTCTCAGCTTATCTAGTGCATTTCGAAATGCTTTGGTGAAAGTTTCATCTAATTCTGCATCCTCTAGGTCCTCCAGTTGATCGATAAGATCGTTGTAAAATGGAATAACAAGCGGAAGTGTCGGACACTTTCTCAACTCATTGACGGTACTTCAGTGATCTCTACCCAATACAACTAACCTCTCTATCAATGTTACTAGCAATACGATTCTGTCCACCCGGACACTTTCTCAACTCATTGACGTACTTCAGTGATCTCTACCCAATACAACTAACCTCTCTATCAATGTTACTAGCAATAAGATTCTGTCCACCCGGACACTTTCTTAACTCATTGACGGTACTTGAGTGATCTCTATCAAGTACAACTAACATCTCTATCAATGTTACTAGCAATAAAATTATGTCCACCCGGACACTTTCTCAACTCATTGACGGTACTTCAGTGATCTCTATCAAGTACAGCTAACCTCTCTATCAATGTTACTAGCAATAAGATTCTGTCCACCCGGACACTTTCTTAACTCATTGACGGTACTTGAGTGATCTCTATCAAGTACAAACTAACATCTCTATCAATGTTACTAGCAATAAGATTCTGTCCACCCTGGACACTTTCTCAACTCATTGACGTACTTCAGTTATCTCTACCCAATACAGCTAACCTCTCTATCAATGTTACTAGCAATACGATTCTGTCCACCCGGACACTTTCTCAACTCATTGACGGTACTTCAGTAATCTCTATCAGGTACAGCTAACCTCTCTACAAATACTACTAGCAATAGGATTCTGTCCACCCGGACACTTTCTCAACTCATTGACGGTACTTCAGTGATCTCTACCCAATACAACTAACCTCTCTATCAATGTTACTAGCAATAGGATTCTGTCCACCCGGACACTTTCTCAACTCATTGACGGTACTTCAGTGATCTCTATCAAGTACAGCTAACCTCTCTAATAATGTTACTAGCAATAAGATTCTGTCCACCCGGACACTTTCTCAACTCATTGACGGTACTTCACTGATACTTCACTGATCTCGATCAAGTACAACCAACCTCTCTACAAATACTACTTGTAATAGGATTCTGTCCAGGCGGTCGCTTTCTCAACTCCTGGACGGTACTTCAACAGATGAACAGTCTAAACAACAATTTATATTTAAAAGAGTGGGTTATCATCAGTTGCTTCCAACTCTAATACCACATCAAAATCCTCGCCAAAATTATGCACCTTTACAAAATCCTCACTAACATCACTTTTTGAATCTAGGGAATCATTTTTGAACGGTTCTTCAGCACTCAATTGATGCAACCAGTCATGACGGCACATCAACGCATTTATTGTTCTTGGAGCAAGGCGGTTGCGAGTTGCAGGTACCAAATCAACCCCGGCTGAAAACTTTCGTTCGACTGGAGCGCTTGTTGCTGGTATTCCTAAATAGTCCATTGCCATCTGGCTTAGGGCTGGAAAGTTCACACTTCCAACGGTCTTCCACCAGTCCATAATATTGATTGGCTTCCCATCAGAATCAATACCGCGGAGTACCTGATCGCCAAGATAGCGATCCAGCTCATCTTTTTCCTCAGGAATCTCTTCTTGCCAGATGAAAACGGATCTAATGGCTCTCAAGCGTTCAGCGTCCGTTTTTTTTCTGTCTATCACCGGAAGCTCCGCTCGAATCGTGTCGACGTTCTGGCGTGTTTCCAAAAACATCGGCACCACTGTTCTTGATTTTCCGTGACTTATACGATTCCTCCCAGACTTTCCGCACTAGGGTGACCTGATCCCTTCCTACATCTTTCTCCCAAGCCTTTGAAAATCGATAATATTGATCCTTAAAACGAGGATCGAGTACCGTAGCAACTGCTAAACATGGGCTCTTAGCGATTGAGTAATATATTCTCAGCTTATCTAGTGCATTTCGAAATGCTTTGGTGAAAGTTTCATCTAATTCTGCATCCTCTAGGTCCTCCAGTTGATCGATAAGATCGTTGTAAAATGGAATAACAAGCGGAAGTGTTGGATATCTAGACCCTTCGATTGCCTTTGATATAACCTCGAAAACACTCAAACCATCCCGGATCTTCTGTAGGACCTCCCATTGCTTTGGATTTATTGACCAATCTTTCAAAGAATCTTCAATCCAGCATATTTTGTCCATTGCCTCTCGTAGCTGTAAGGCTCGTTTGACCATATAGAACGTGCTATTCCAGCGAGTTGTCACATCGATAATTGGTAATAGAGGAACCAGTTTCACAAATCGGCACGAATCAATAAATGAGCTTCGTCGTTTTGGGGAAGACCGGATTCCTCTGACTAGCCGTCGAAGAAGGTTTATGACATTAACGCCGGAGTTATCGTCATTTGCGACTGTGTCCCCTGCGGGCGCGAATGTATCGATAAAATCCTTTGCTGCAAGATTGATAATGTGTGCCATACACCGCATGTGTTGAGTTTCTGCAGACCACGCAATATCCCTATCTTCCAAGAGCGTCTCCAGCTTAGCACTCATGGTAAAGTTGTTTGAACCGTTGTCGGTTGTAATGCACAATAAGCGTTCACCCGATAGCATGCCAAATTCATCCAGACACTTGACAAGCTGACTAGCCATGGCGACGCCTTCATGCTTTCCAACCATCGGAATCATCTGCAGCAGCAAGTCCTGCGGCTCCCATTCTTTCGTGATGAAGTGGGCAGTAATTCCAAGAAAAGAAATCTGGTTCTTCGATGTCCAACAGTCAGCTGTTATTGATACTTTTGAAGGCGAACCAACAATCAGACCTTTAATGAGCTCCTTCTGCCTATCGTAAAGATCCATCTCCTTTTGCTTCACTGCTTTTGCCGTCTTTGGTGTATAGTTTGGCTGAAAAGTCTTCAGCATGCTGACAAAGAACTCGTTCTCCACAACAGTAAAAGCCTGATTGTCTGCAGCAATCCAGTCCAAAATCGACCGCCACGCTACGTCTGGATTGAACACAAAGTTTTGCTCCTTCTCCTGCGAGCCGAAATTCAATGTCTGTTGTCCCTTGGGGACGATGTCCAACAGTCCAAGCGACCTGGCAATACTTCCATGGTGGTTTTTCAGATGCCGGAGGAAGTTTTTTGTTGATCCCGTCTTATCGACCTTCTGGCTCCACTTGCATTTCGCAACCAAACATGTTCTCAGACCATTATCAACCTTATAGTAATCCTTCGCTATGCCGCCTCGACTACCTCTACAGTCCGACATGCTATCAACATCTGCGTCTGATGAAAGCATTGATGGTTGAACTGATCCAGCTGCAGGCTCCTGTCGCACTGAAGAGTCAGCAAAACTAACGTCGGCAGGAAGCTGTGGTGCATGCTGAGAAGCCGGGCCCAACTCGCTGGAGTCATTGGAAGAAGATGTGGAGCTCGGCTCTCGAGCGCTGTTGTTGCCACAGTGTCCTGATACACGTCTGCGTTTGTCCTGCATGATGTTCCCCTCGCTGGACGCCTCTGAAATTTGGGGGGCTGGCAGACTTCGCTTCCGTGTGTCAAGCGGATGACTGTCCACTAGTCTTTGGCTTGCGTCGGACGCTGCCTTACGCTTTGGTTTAACAAAGGCGGCGTCCATTTTTGCTGTGGTGTGGCTGGAACGTTACCGACTCTAATGTCCAGGTGCACAGAAAAGCACAGCTCTCGAGGTCTGTCGTGGTAGAAATTGTTTGTTACAGAACTTCCGTTGTGACTTCTTGGAAAGTGTCCGGGTGGACAGAATCGTATTGCTAGTAACATTGATAGAGGTTAGTTGTACTGGGTAGAGATAACTGAAGTACGTCAATGAGTTGAGAAAGTGTCCGGGTGGACAGAATCCTATTGCTAGTAACATTGATAGAGAGGGTTAGCTGTATTGGGTAGAGATAACTGAAGTACGTCAATGAGTTGAGAAAGTGTCCGGGTGGACAGAATCTATTGCTAGTAACATTGATAGAGAGAGTTGTGTATTGATAGAGATCACTGAAGTACGTCAATGAGTTGAGAAAGTGTCCGGGTGGACAGAATCTTATTGCTAGTAACATTGATAGAGAGGTTAGCTGTACTTGATAGAGATCACTGAAGTACCGTCAATGAGTTGAAGAAAGTGTCCGGGTGGACAGAATTT